>VSMD01070435.1:0-77156 GCA_008750895.1 Mirza zaza
TGATACAGGGACTTTATTTTGTACCTTTTACATTTTGGACCTCTTATGTGTATTATCTTCTTTTTTTTTTTTTTTTTTTTTGAGACAGCGTCTCCCTCTGTCACCTGGGCTAGAGTGCCATGGCATCAGCCCAGCTCACAGGGCTAGGCTCAAAGTCCTGGGCTCAAGCGATTCTCCTGTCTCAGCCTCCCGAGGAGCTGGCATTATGGGTGCATCCCACCCTATCCGACTACTTTTTTCTATTTTTAGTAGAAACAGGGTCTGGCTCTTGCTCAGGCTGGTCTCAAACACCTGAGCTCAAGCGATCCTCCACCTCGGCCTTCCAGAGTGCTAGGATTACAGGCATGAGCCATGGCTCCTGGCCTTGTATTATCCATTTTAAGATTTTAACATTAAAAGATTTCATCATACAGATGGCCCTCTATATCCATGGGTTCCACAGTGGCAGGTTGAAAATATTTTTAAAAAAAATTTAAAAAGCAATATAACAATAAAAAATGATACAAATTAAAAATACAGAATAACAACAATTTACATAGCATTTACACTGTATTAGGTATTATAAGTTATCTAGAGATGATTTAAAGCATTTGGGAAGATGTGCATAGTTTATATGCACATATAAGGAACTTCAACATCCTCATATTTTGGTATACAGGGGCAGTGGTGGTTCTGGAACTAATCTTCAGGACATTGAAGGATGACTGTAATTGTAACTGTATAAAACATGTTGGGAATATGAAAGGAATAGCAGAAAAATTGAAATGGAATTATAAGCATTTTAAAACTTTTTCACCAATATTTCTGTAATTATAAATAATATAAAAGCTATTCAATCACTAAAAATAAAAATTTGACATAAAAATAATTTTATTTTAATTTCTAAAAATATTAGCCTATTTATGATTTTTTTCTTATTTAAAGAATAAAATGGATCCATTTTTAAGTGCTTCACTCTTGGGGGCAAAAAGCAATGTCCTACACTTCTTTTTAAAAATTTCAATTAAATTCTTAATAACTCAGTAGTATTTTATACTTGTTATTGTGAACTTTTTATTTCACAAACTCTATTGTAGCCTAAAACAACAGCATCAGAAGGGAATTGTGCAGTTCATTAGAAATTTGTTTTTTAGAAATTCATTTTCTCTTGCTGTATATTCCTAAAGTGATGGGTCTATCTTATCCAATCAAAATTAGCATTATTAAAAAATACTAATGGTAAGCAGGCTACCTCTATGTCCTAATCCATTTAGAACTTCAATATTCAAAGTGGAAACCAAGCACGGGCTATCCAGTGAGTATTAACTGTGTAACTTACAGACCACCCCCAGTCACTGAGGAATTGAAAGAACTTAGAACTCGCCAAATGTACTTTCTAAAAAATAACATCCAAATATACTCTTAAGAATAGTGTCTTTAGGAATCAGGAAGAAAATTCCTAGTGTCTAACATAATTTGTTTCTTGGCAGTTAACTCAACTATTTAACTTTACAGTCTGTTGGTTTTTTTTTTTTTTTTCATTTCTGGATTATATCTAAATTTAATATTGAAGACAGCACTTAGCATTTCTGTGGCCTAATCTTATTTCCCATGATAAATGTGTGCATTTGCTCCAATTACCTTAGGAATTATTAGAATTTCAGAGATTGGTTCAGAGTTTTTCCTGTATTTTAATGTTCTGCCTGCTTTTGCTCATTATTGTGATCACATACAACTTTATACCTCTATTGCTTGAAGAGATTTCACAAAAAATAATTTTAATAAATGTCATGTGCAATATATTTGCATGAACTGCCTCATGAATTTGAAATTCCAAAAGCTATAACTCTGTTAACTGAAATGCTTTAACCTGTATCTCAATATGTGAAAAATCATTTAAGGCCAAATTGACTTCAACATAAAACTCTTTGAAAATAGCCTAAAGTAATGGTGAGTTCTGGAACTAGTGCCAAATCATTATTCCTTCTGTATCTTCAAAAAAAGGCTGTGGATTTTTGTTTATTTATATGTGTATGACACATACTACCAAAAAAACACAACATTTTAAATATTAAAGACATTAAAAGTAATAAAGACAAAGATGATTAAACATCTAACATCTTTGAACCCGCATGTAAGTCATGGAATTTCTCATCCATAAAAGTGCAATGTGGGCTTCAACTCACAGAACAGGAAGATAAAAGTGACTAAAGAGATACCCCTACTACAAAGATGAAACATTGATCCCTTAGAGCAGGGGTTGGCAAACTAAGGCCTGAGAGCCAAATCAGGCCCACCGTCTGTTTTTGTAAATAAAGTTTTATTGGAACACCACACTCAATAGCTTATGTATTATCCATGGCTGGTTTCATGCTACAGCAGCAGAGTTGAGTAGTTGCAACAGAGACTGTCTGGCCTGCAAAGTCTAAAAATATTTGCTATCTGGCCATTTATAGAAAAATGTTTTCAGCCCCTGTACACTTAGTGAGCTTCCTAAAAAGAAAGAGACAAGATTTAGCAATCCTGGAGACTTGAAATGCTGAAAATCAAATTACTAACATCACCGTTAGTGGGAGAGAAAGGTTTAGAATATAATCCTCAAATTGTCACAGGATTCCACTGTTCTACCTATAATACTTTGGAGTACTAAATAAGGAGTATTTGTGACATTTTCCCTTATGACTATAGATTGTGTGTATAAATTATAGATTTGGCAACGTATGTTTTACTAAAAATTTAATCAGGGATGTATAGTACAGATAAATAGATGTACAGATACATAGCAAAGAAAGCAGACACCAGAAATGCTCGGCATAAACTGATGGCTGAAGTAGTAGCAAGAAAAGTGATCTGAAATATTAAGTTAGAACCATTGACCAATGCAGGATCCCAGAAAAAAGCAAAGATAGCAAACTCTCAGATAAGCCCTCACCTTGTTAGAGGCTGGGTCCATACTTCTGACAACCCCTTTATTTATTGCTATCACACAAATATGAGGGGAGAAACAATTTCTTTTTTAGAAGGAAGAAACAGCTCTACCAGCTGCTTCCATCTCAGGATTTCTTGTATCTCACCAGACCACGCTTTAATCTATCTGGGAGCCCCAGAAAGCCACTGCACACCATCCTTCACACCGCCAGGCAAGCTCAGCACCATTGGAAGCTACACCTTTATTCTCCCTCTTCATCGCTCCTTCTTTTGTACCCTGGGTTGAGTAAAAAATAGTAAATCATCTTTGAAATAACTCTGACTTTGTGCTTGTTAGTAAATTGCCTTAGGACACAACTGTCTGCTTTGGAGAACCACAGAAGGAAACTTAATTAAGGTTTGGAAATTCAAATCCAACACACACGGTTCTCTAATTCTTTCCCACTGACTACCATAAAACACGTTAGTATTTTTATGATAGCATTCACAATGTACTTGACAGTTTCTAGTGCAACTTCATATTGCCCTAATCTACTTGGAGTCAGTTTAATGAGCACAGCACTCTCACCACCAGATCAGGTCATGAGACCTGTACTTTGCCGAGTGGGAAACAGAGGCCCTGCATAGTTCAATTACATTCCCAATATCGCACAAGTCAGTACCAAATAAAACTGATTTGTCTCATAATTCAGTACTCCTTTACTATGTCACACGGCCTCCCAGGCGTCCAAAACCAAACCGCCAGAAACTGACGGTTTGAGCTTGCATTGTGCTATGTATGGACTGAACTGTGATCCCCCTAAATCCATATGATGAAGCCCTGGCCCCCCCAGTGTAACTGTATTTGGAGATATGGCCTCTAAGGAGGTAATTAAGGTTTAAAGAAGTCATAAGAGTGGGTCCTATGAAAGGATGAGTGTCCTTATAAGAAGAGACAGCAGGCCAGGTCTCGTGGCTCTTGCCTGAAATCCCAGCACTTTGGGAGGCCAAGGAGTGAGGATCACTCTAGCCCAGGAGTTCAAGACCAACCCGGGCAACGTAGGGAGACCCTGTCTCTACAAAACATATGAAAAATTAGCTGTGCGTGGTGGCATGGGCCTATAGTCCCAGTTACTCGGGAGGCTGAGGCAGGAGGATGACTTGAGCTTTGGAGCTCAAGGCTGCAGTGAGCTATTATCAGACCACTGCACTCCAACCTGGGTGACAGAGTGGGAAAACCTGTGTCTTAGAAAAAGAAAAAAGAAAAAGGAAGAGACAGCAGAGAGTGTTTACTCCCTCTCTCTCTCTTCACCATGTGAGGATACAGCTAGAAGACCCAGGGAAAGAGCCCCTTCCAGGAACCAAGCCAGCCACACCTTGATCTTAGACGTCCCAGCCTCCAGAACTATGAGCTATGAATTTCTGTTGTTTAAGCCATGCAGTCTGTGACATTTTGTTATAGTAGCTTGAGCAGACTAAGACACACTGCTAAGATTAACATTAAGGTGAGGAAATTTCTGGAAAAAAAATAGCCTTTTTGACTACAGTACAATGTAAGTGGATAAAAATATAAACTCAAAATACTAGCAAAATAATACTAGCAAAAGAGGTAAATCTTTTTCTTGTAATTGCTCCAAAACCATCTATCTGGACATATAACTATGAAGACAGACAGTGTCAAAATAGATGACGGTGAGTCAAGTGTCTCTAAAGCAGACACGGTGTTGGGACTCAACTGCTGGAACAGGAATGTTTATGTTGTTTAAACCTCCTGAGCCAACTCCACTGAGCTGTACTTAAAGAAGAAAAGAAGCAGCCCCATGCGCTGACATCTGGGAGCTAGCCTGGTGCTATTCAATATTAACCCGTCCTCCTGTTGGACATAAACAATTTCATAGAACATGAATATCAGACAAGGCCACTCTGTGATCGTGATGGATCAGGCAAAAAAGAGAGAGAATTTAATAACCATGCCTGTAAAAGTTGTTGAAGGTGCTTGTCATTTTTGTCTGTCTAGCACTCCTTCTACCTCCTCTTTCCCTTTTTTTTTTTTTTTTTTTCTGAGACAAGGTCTCATTCTGTTGCCCAGGCTGGACTGCAGTGGCAT
Organism: Mirza zaza; assembly: GCA_008750895.1. Taxonomy (NCBI): domain Eukaryota; kingdom Metazoa; phylum Chordata; class Mammalia; order Primates; family Cheirogaleidae; genus Mirza; species Mirza zaza. The sequence continues at coordinate 4,994 of VSMD01070435.1, forward strand.
CATCATAGTTCACTGCAACCTCAAATTCCTGGGTTCAAGCAATCCTCCTGCCTCAGCCTCCCTAGCAAGCAGCTGGGACTACAGGCCCACACTACTATAGCTGGCTAATTTTTTTTTTTTAATTTTTAATAGAGACGGGGTCTTGCTCTTGCTGAGTGAGGCTAGTCTCAAACTTCTTGGCCTCAAGCGATCCTCCTGCCTTGGCTTCTCAAAGTGCTACGATTACAGGTGTGAGCACAGACAAGATATGAGCATTGGCCAAGCCACAAAAGGCTCGGCATCCCCTTTCTTGGCTAATTTGAACAACTGCTTCTGTTTTACCAGTTACAACTTCAGCTTCAGTCTAGTCTGCCCTACCTATGGATATGAATTACCATGTTGAGGTACGTGATCATAGTTAACCCTGCTTCCTCCTGACGGCATCAGATCCAGAGCAAAGCTTCCTAAAAGCCTCCCCAAATCACCCAGCACAAGCCCAAATCCTTCCAGTTCTTTCCAACGCCCACTGACTGAGACCCTCCAAGGTCTTCCCATCTCTCCCCACGAGGAGTAATGACCCCAACGTGTTCAGCTGCGGCTGTGTTCCCAGAAGTCTCTGGCCAGAGGGCATTGATGGGGTAGCTGAATGACGCAGCCCTGGCCTGCACTTCCTCATTTTGTTTGCCTTAGGAGAGTCCCTGGTGAACATATTTTAAAGCTAATAAAGCTCAGAATTCTAAAATTGACAATTTCATTGTCAAGGGTTGTTCAAGTTTTTTCTTTTGTTTTAAAGTGAGACAGAAATCAGACTCAAATCTACCAAGGGAACGCATCACACTGAATTTTAAACAACCACGAGGCTCCTCCTGAGTCAATAGCAACGTCCTCTACCAGCTGTGCTTCATGTCAGAAGTATGAATCTGACTAACAAATTAAATGGCATCAAATGTGAGTTTTTCTATTAATGCCATTGTTGAAGGTATTTGTCATTATTTGTCACTCCTTCCTTTTGAAGGAGTGTCCAACACTCCTTCTATCTCTTCTTTCTGTTTTTTGTTTTGTTTTGTGTTTGAGACAAGGTCTTGCCCTGTCGCTGGGGCTAGAGAGCAGTGGCATCATCAGAGCTCACTGCAACCTCCAACTCCTGGGCTCAAGCTATTCTTCTCCCTCAGCCTCCCTAGCAGTTAGGACTACGGGCACACAACACCATGGCTGGCTAATTTTTCTATTTTTAATAGACAGGAGGTCTCGCTCTTGCTGAGGCTGGTCTCGAACTCCTTGGCCTCGAGCAATCCTCCTGCCTCAGCCTCTCAAAGTGCTATGATTACAGGTGTGAGCCACCACGCCCAGCCCACTCTTCCCTTTTTCTGGCTAACACAACTTTTCTTTCCTACAGGTAACATTGACGGTGGTTTTTATGGGTTAATGCGTGACAACACCATTAATTTCACCAGCGAAAAATCATTTATCATTATGGTAATTTATGAATCCACCTCTGGACTATAAACTCTTGTCTAAGGTCATCCAAAAGCTACCCATCCTTGAAGCACTGGTTTCTGATTAGGGGCTTCAAATGCTATCTAACCATCTCTACAATGAGGATTAAAATTAATTTACATTTGCATACATGGCATTCTTCACACAGACTAAAGCACCACCAAACCTTAATCTTATGGAAAACCAGATAAATCTAACATAGTACGTAGAAAATTTTTCATCTATTCTGAATCTTTAAACATACCACGAAGATGGGATCATTGGCAGCTGAATGTGGCAAAGCGCTTGTCCCGTTCAGGAAGGAATGAACCAAATTATGAAGGCTCCTCACTTGAGAGTCCAGTGTCCCGTCTGCTTTATCGAAACCTTCCAGGGCATTCCTGGGAGAAACCAATATGTCAGTGACAACAGGCAAAGATAAATAAAGGTCTTTTTTTGTTTCCAGCCTAGATGATAGTCTTCTGATTTGAGATTGGGTAAGGATATGGGAAGTTCTGTCATATCTAATAAACTAAGAATCCACTCCAACTTTTAATGATAATCCTCTATCAGGGGAGGGAAAATTTTTTTTTTTAAAGACATTGTGGGTCTCACTCTGTCGTGAGCTCAGCAACCTCAGACTCTTGGGTTCAAGTGATTCTCCTGCTTCAGCTTCTTGAGTAGCTGCAACTACAAGTGTGTGCCCCCACGCCTAGCTAATTTTTAAATTTTTTGTAGAGATGGGGTCTCACTATGTTGCCCAGGCTGGTCTCTAACTCCTGGGCTCTAGCAATCCTCCCCCCTCAACCTCTCAAAGGGCTAGAATTACAAGTGTGAGCCACCACATCCAGTCAAGGGGAAGGAACTCTTAATCAATGCTATTTCTGAACCTGCTCAGTTGAATTCTCTCTCTCGTTTACTGTATGACAATTATTTACCTTCATATCTGTCTTTCATGCCCTTAGAGGGCAGGTTCTGTGTTTTCCTCAGATTTTTTGTGCCCATGGCTCAGTACCATGCCCAGCACATGGTCTACGATCAATAAATAGTTTTTGATTTAACATATAATCTTATATTCCTATTTCTCAACTAAATAGACCTTCAGCTTGACTGAAGCGTATACAGCATTCTAAACATACCCCCAAGCTCCCCTTCTCCTTCTCTCTTTCTCCCTCCCCATTTTCAGGAAATTCTAATTATTTCGTGCTCTAACTTGGTGATGCTCCAATTTCAGAACCACTGAAGAAAAACAGATACTTCATGCCCCACTCCCAGAGTGTCTTGAATCAGTAGGTGCAGGCTGGGTCTTCACAATTTGCATTTCTAATCAAATCTCAAATGTTGTCAATTATGGTGGTCTTGGCACCAGATTTTAAGAACTACACCCCTAACTTAAATCTATCGGGAATGCAACCTGTTTTAATAGCATTTTTGTCATAACAAAAAACTAACGCATGCTGCTTTTCAAACCAATCTTAAATTTTATGCTTTACCTACCTTTGACACTACTCTGAGGGCTGTGTCCAATCCCAGGACAAACTCCAAGCCCTGCTACACTTAGCACGACCTCTACATTTGAGTTCAGCCCATCCTGCCCCTTGCCCCATACAAATTGCATAATTTATACAGAGTTGGAGAGAGAAAATCCAGTTTTGGAGAAGACCACGAATCTATGTACCACTCCTTTTTGGAAGCCCTGCCCAAGTTGGTTTAAAATATTATTTATAGACATATTTCTCATCATTCTTAAAGTCTTTTTTGGTGGTAGAAAATTACTAGTTGGTTTTTAAATTTTAAGTATTGTAACATCCCTGCTATGCTATAATTTGAGTTGGCTTTAGTCCACAATAATCCTCTGAGTTCTTAGACCCCAATATTAACGTCTATGGCTCATAAATTTCTAATGCCAACATTTAAAAAAAAATAAGAAAGAAAGAAAAATAAAAAGCATGGGCATTTAAAAATCATATTTAATAAAGTACCCTTGTTCCACAGATTATACCTGTGTATGCACAGAAGTTAGAGATACAGAGGATGGTTTTGACCAGCTTGCTTAGAAGATATTAAAACTACATGGTTAGTTACAGCAGATGGATAATGATTTTCTTAACACTAATGTCTTGCTAACCTCTCTTATCAAGCCTCGTTCCATTACTTAGCTTTGTACATCCCTCACAACACCTGGATTTCCTTCCTGTCTGTTACAACCATACGCGTGAAAATCTATAAGTGTTCTAAGTATCAGTCCCACAGAGCTCAGGGCACCCACCTAAAGCTGAAGGTAGAGTTCTGGAAGAAAGGAGGATTGTCAAACTTCTGGAGAGACAGACAATCTTGTATGTCTTTTAAGGTTGGCAGTTTCTCACTGTTTCTTCCCACTTGATTTCTTCTCAGCAAACCTTCATAGGTTCCATTGCACAGGGTGACCCGGCGGTTGTAGTCATCCAAGCTAAGATTAGTAAGAGGTTAACAATAAAAGTATAGTGGATAGGATACTAAATTTGGACCAGGTAAACTCATCAAGGTCATAGTCATGGGAAAATTTTATGGCAGTTACCTTACAAGGGGCAAAAACATGTGGTAAAAGTACTACCCCCAAAAGTGATGATGGATCAAGACATTTAAAAAATGTAGGTGCACCAAATATGAATATAGGCATACATATAAATAATAATTACCACTCCACTGGAAAGACATTGAGAAGATGTACAACGCAAGATAGTGATGCCAACTGTGTGCATTTGAGTGATGAGTACCGGAAGAGAGAATAAGGTGGCCCGTGGTATGCAGAGCTAGGCCAGTTTTGGGAAGTGGTCTGTAAAGCTAGGAAAGCATTTTAGGCAAACAGAGGAGGTCAGAGTAAAAGCGGATGGAACCATATAGAGGAAAGGGATTAGAAGAAACACTGAGTTGGAAACTGTTCCAAGGCAGTGGGAGATCAATAGTCTTAAGGTGGCCGGGCACGGTGGCTCACGCCTATAATGCTAGCACTCTGGGAGGCCGAGGTGGGTGGATCGTTGGAGCTCAGGAGTTCGAGACCAGCCTGAACAACAGCGAGACCCCGTCTCTACTAAAAACAGAAGGAAATGAACTGGACTACTAAAAATACATAGAAAAAATTAGCCGGGCATGGTGGCACATGCCTGTAGTCCCAGCTACTTGGGAGGCTGAGGCAGGAGGATCGCTTGAGCCCAGGAGTTTGAGGTTGCTGTAAGCTAGGCTGACGCCACGGCACTCACTCTAGCCTGGACAACAGAGAAAGACTCTGTCTCAAAAAAAAAAAAATGGTCACATGGTGAGCACAGAGCTGAGAAGCTTCCATGTCCATAAAACATTATATCCTACATGCCTGTTGTGGCCCAGAATTCACCGCCAGAGCATTATTTCATTGGCAGAGATAAAATTTTAAAGATGTTACTGTGTGAGTTTTAATGGGGGATGGATGGAATATAGAGGATACGAGAGAATAGAATCGACAGACCCTCGAGGATGAAAGGGGCTAAGACCTGACACTAAGCAAGAAAAGGCCTCCAAGGCTGCGGTTCCCAAAGCATGTCCCAGGGAGGTGGGCTGTGACATGAGAGTTCCAGTCAGGTAAGTTTAGGCTCCTCTTGAAGAAGAAGAATATGTTTATCTATGGAACGCTCAAAGGCATTCTAAAAATGTTTAGGAACCTGTAAAACTCAGTCTTCTCTGAATGTATTTGATCACAGAAATCTCTTTTCACGCACCACCTAATTCTATCCCGAGGCATGATGGGAAATGGTGCTTTATGGAATTAAGCTAGGTCAGGGAGAAATGGCGGCTGACGTCCCTACGCCTGGAGCGCTGTTCCCAGGGCTGCAGGGAATGTGAGGCTGTGGGAAGTGAGGTCCCTGGCTAGCTGGGCCCAGGCCCCTCGAAACACGAGCCGTCGCTGGCAATGAAGGCCCAGGGTGAGCGGGACTCTGTGCCCAGGAGCACTCTAAGGACCCAGGCGCGGGAGGCAGAGTAGTGGGGTCAAAAATGTGGGCATTTTAGAGGGAAAAAATATGGAATAAAGGAAGGCAGGGGAGCCTCCTGGGGAATCTTTCTCTGAGATGTATGCCAGGACAGAGAAACAAATTCAAGGTGTCTTTCAAGATAGAATTATTCATGGGCTGCGGGCCACCTACCTACCTGCTCATGTGGTCTTTTGTGGTTCAGAGACCAATCTTCCCTGGTCCCATGCCCCCGTCCTCCTCAACTAACCAGTGTCCTGTTGAACAGCCATACCAGGCTGTTTCCAGAGACTTTGCCAGCTTCATACATGATGTTCCTGCCACCAAGGCCTCATCCACCACCCTCCCCCTCTCACCCTCCCCTACACCTGCCTGAGGTCTGAGGCCCTTTCCATCTCAGAACCACTGTCTCTGCCTCTTGTAGATGTGCCCTGGCTCTCTCGTCTTTGCACACATATCTATTATAGCACTTTTCACACTGAATTGTAATTTGTTTGCAAGAACTCTCTCTTTGTTAATACCCAGTGATATTCAAAAGGGAGGCTCTATTTTATTCATCTTTGTATCCTTAGCAGTATTCCATCACCTACAATATGACTGGTGCTTAGCAAACGTTGGCTGAATGAAGGAACTACTCCTAAACTTAAAACGATTGATCTCAAATTGATGGCCAAGCATATTCAAGTCACAAATGTGATTTTGAGACACCTATTTCTTTTGTTAGAGCTTAGAATTTTAAAAATCCCACCTCTCACAGGAAAATTGTTTTCAGAAACATGAAAACAGAACCCCACATGCATAAGAAACAGAACTATAAAGTGACTTCTCCATCTCTCAGACATCAGAAAAGACAGTCTCCGGATACCATTGCAGGTACACAAATGTCCTTACCTGTCACAGACAATTTCCCAGCTGGAGAATCTTGAGTTCTGATTAATCAGAGTCGGATCATCTTCTCTGGCTGCCCCAAATAGCTGGTCTGTGCACACGTCACACTCGTTCCTCCCAGTGGCAAAGTCCCAGTAGGGCAAAGCAAAGGACTCATTGCCAATGAGTCGCTAAAAGCAAAGTGTAGACCTAGTCATTTAACTCTAGCTATCAGATACAAGAATAAAGTATATGAGGCCAAGACTGGTATGGGTCTCCACCAAATGTATACCAAGATTAAAAGTACCAGATGGATAAAAGAAGAAATTAGGGTGTGTGTGTGTGTGTATGCTGTATGCAATGGAATATTATCCAGCCTTTAAAAAGGAGATCCTGCCATTCATGGCAACATGGATGAATCTAGAAGGCATGATGCTAGGTGAAATAAGCAAGACATGGAAAGAAAATTCCTACATGATCTCACTTATATATGGAATCTTTAAAAAAAGAAAATGAATACATAGAGACAGAGAGTAAAATGGTGGTGGTTACCAGGGGCAGGGAGAAATGGTAGGAAGAGGTAAGTAGGCCAAAAGGTACAAAGTTTCACTGATGTAAATGAGTAAGTCTAGAGATCTAATGTACTACATGAGGACTACAGTTAATAGTACTGTATTGCATACTGGTAATTTGCCAAAACAGTAGACTTTTGGTACTCTGACCTCCCACAGACAAAAAGGTAACTATATGTGATGCTGGGTATGTTAATTTGTTTGACTGCAGTAATGGCTTCACTATGTGTATGCATATTAAGCATATCAAAACATCATGTTGTACACCTTAAATAAATACAATAAAATATTTTTAACTTAAAAGTACTAACTGTATGGTTCTGACCAACCTGGAGATCTCTTTCCAGCCATAACAAATGGTACCGGTGCCAGGTAACAAAGGCAGGTCCTTGGTGTGAGAAATCTATAGCCTTGTAGGGTCGCCCTGGTCCTGAAACAATCGGGAAACATATTAGAGACCACAAAATAGAATTTCTTAAATGTTAAACCTTATCTGGCATACATCTACAGAGCCAATAAATCCATGATGTTTTAATAAGAAAAAAATGTTGTTATTTATCTCTTCAAAAGCAACAATAATGACAGAGGAATTTCAGAAGCAACTAGCACTTTTAGCAAAACTCTCCTGTATCTCCCAAAAGTTTGATTTCCAGCAATATTCTAGGAAATTCAGGTCAGTTTCAGTATTAAGAGCTCTTTAATTGTTTTAAGCAAAAACTCATTAAGATGAAATAGACTATCCAAAAGAATAGATCTAAATGAAAGACCTAAATGAAATATATTTTTAAAAGACATTTTCTAACCTAATCCTTACAAATATATACATTTGTAAGGAGGGATTAATTAATAATATAGCAACTTCAACCACACTTAGTCCTAAGGTGGCATTTATATAACCAAAAAGAACTTCCACAGATTTTGTTTCATCTATCCATCAGTTATAACCACTGACAAGCTGATAAACCTGGTCACTGAGACCAGAAGAGGGAAAAATACATTCAAACTATTTTGGCCGGCCACTGGAACTGCCAATTTTAGCAAAAAGCTTTGGACGATTTAATGATCTCTTTACTGCCTGCTCCATCCTTCTTCCCTCTTTCATGACAGCTTTTGATGGTTATGTAGAAACTCTAGCTAACTTGAGTTCTTTTTCAAAGTACCTATAATAACTTCAGAGAGCTGAACAGACATGAATATAAATTTAATTCCTAGGTATGACCAGAAACTATAGTTTTCTTTTCCTCTTGAGAGACTACCCTCTCATAAAGCAAAAATGCCTCTGAATGATGACAGGAAAACTATAAAGTTTTATAGCCAGAAAAGCCTCCTTATCTATCGATAAAGAAAGACAGATGCTTACCTGTGAGGCAAGTTTTAAAAGGCTCACACTGAGAAAAGAACGGCTGTCATTGATGTTGGCTACACATCCTTTTTTAATGTTTAATCCAGAGCAAAGTTTCAAGTGCTCAAAACATAAGGATGAGAGGACATTGAGTGAGAAGGAACAAGTGATTGATTAACACAAGGACGAAACATTCCAAATGAGAATCCCACTTTTCAAAGTGAGTTCGATGTCCTCAGCCACCCTGATCTCAATAAAGGACCCCAAAAGTGGGGACAGTTGTAGGTATAACTACATGCATTTAGGATGGCTAGGAGAAGAATCTAGAATGGATTTAGGCCTTCCTGGAATAAGCTGGTGTCTATTGCTTTCCCTTGACTGAAAAATAACTGAAAAGGACAAAGCTGAACCTGTCAGATCGATGAAGTTTATAACAGACAACTCCCTATTCCAAGTCCTATCCAGGACCCAATTTTAGGACCTGGAAGGACAGGACATCATTTTCTCAAGAATCCAACATAACTTTGGTTCAAAAGGCTAAGCAGGAGAAACTCTACATGACTCAGCTTATACTATTCCGTGATGATACAGTGAATGATTATCTAAAAGTCCATCAAGCGGTAGACTACCTAAAGTCTACCTAAAGTTTATCTTTCATGTGAGTTTAATGAGATACACACTTCCGACATGAACACTCTAATTCTGCACAAAGAAGCTTCATGTGCTTTGGTGCATGTTCAGTTAATTCCTCTAATTCGAAGAAAAGGTCAGAGAGGGTTTCCACAGCCAGATTTACAAATGTTTTCTTCTGGAATCAAAAGGAATTCGCCTCCCCTTCACCAACTCATGCCTTTGATGATTAATAGCTTCATATGGAACAGTTTAGACTTTGAACCAAGAACATAAAGTGGAGGAGAGAACATTTAAAGTGTCTGCAGTCAACATACAGGAAGAAACTACTCTGTTCTAACTTCAGGCAGTGTTTGATAATTCCACGACTTTCATAAACCTAACCCTGCCTTGAGGTTCTCTCTTGTTAATTAACTTCCATGAAATTACTTCCCATCACCATGCCCTCCCCCAACCCAATCACAAACCTGTAATAATATACCTTGAGCCAAGGGGGAAAAACCCACCTAATAATGTATCTCTAACAGAATAATAATGGAGCCACACAAAAAAATCATAAATGCTACAGTTGGCAATCTGCGGCTGGGTCCCGTTGGGCCCAAGCAGGCCCAGCCAGTGCTGCGTGGTGATCACGTAGTCGAGGTGTACGCTCTTCTTGGCAAGGTCTAAGGCGCCCAGGAACTGCTCTCTCTCCTGAGGAGTCAAGGAATGGATATTCCTCCGGACAACCGGTGGTTTCTTCTGATCGCAGTTGGGGCCGGTCCAGCCAAACTTGCAGTCTCCACAATTATAACCAGCAAAGTTTCCTAGTTTATAAAACAGGAAAAGATGGAAGAGGAAGTGGGTTTATGACATTTGGAAGAAATTTCTGAATTTGTATTCTGGGGTTGAATAGAAGAGAAGACCAAGGTGCTTACAGAGAAAGTCAATGTCCAGCCGGGTGCGGTGGCTCACGCCTGTAATCCTAGCACTCTGGGAGGCCGAGGCGGGTGGATCGCTCGAGGTCAGGAGTTCAAAACCAGCCTGAGCAAGAGCGAGACCCCAGTCTCTACTAAAAATAGAAAGAAATTAATTGGCAAACTAAAAATATATAGAAAAAATAAGCCATGGTGGCGCATGCCTATAGTCTCAGCTACTTGGGAGACTGAGGCAGGAGGATCGCTTGAGCCCAGGAGTTTGAGGTTGCTGTGAGCTATGCTGATGCCATGGCACTCATAACCTGGGCAACAGAGCGAGACTCTATCTCAAAGAAAAAAAAAGAAAGTCAATGTCCTTCCATTGGTCTCTCGAATATTTGCATTCCAAGGGATCTAACAACTAGAGAGTTTTCCAGAAACACCCTTAGCAAAGAAACAGGGTACGGAGTGTGTCATATGCTGTCATATGCTAAACCCCGGTACCTCTGTATGTGACAGTATTTGGAAACAGGGTCTTTAAAGAGGTAATGAAGAGTAAGTGAGGTCACTAGGGTGGGCCCTACCCCAGCATGACTGGTGTCAGTGAAAGAAGCGGAAATTTGGACACGGTTCCAGAAGGAAGACCATGTGAGGGCATGGGGGAAGATGTCCATCTGCAAGTCTCAGGGTGACCAAGCGCCACAGCCCTGCTGTTTCTGTGTCACACACAGAAGGACTGATGCAGAACAGGTGGCTGATTTAGAGAAGGAAGAGAATAGACACCAAGCGAAATTAATAAATACATAAGCTGATTTCCAGGAATTCAGATGAAATCTCGCGTTTAAAAAGCTGGTTTATTTCACAAAGGAGACAGGCGTTAAGACAAAATCGATGGAGGCGGGCAGGCCGTAAAGGTGAACCGGCCGCCACCATGTCAGGAAGCGCAGATCACTGCAGGGTTTCCTGTCGGCTGCACGGATGTCCCCGCTCTGTCAAAGCCCCGGAGTGAGTACAGGACCAGGAATACCAAGTCAAGCATCTCTCTGATTAGCACCTAAAGTTTAAATCCTTTTCGCTCGCCCTTGGCTTTTCTCTTCTCAACCTTCCAGAGGGCTTCTGTTTTGGGCACGGCTGGCACCTCATTTTTTGGGCGGTGATAAGTCAGAGAGTAAAAGTTTAAATATTATTGGAGCAAAAGCTTGAAACAAAAGGGATAATAACACTTATTTCCCAGAAGGCTAAGATTAAAGGGGTTATGTAAGCATTTAACAGGGAACCAGCTCATTTCATCTCCTCCTCCTCCTTCTCCTCCTCCTCCTCCTCCTCCTAGTCTGCCTCATGCCCCTAGGCCTGAGCACTTGCTTTTCCCTCTGCCTGGAAGCCATTTCTGTTGCTGTCTCCCTAAACTCCTCTTTGCCAGGTGACCTACACCCACTTTAAGCTTCAGAGTGGATAGTGGGGTGCTCTATAAGGTCATTCTTTTTTTTTTTTTTTAACAGACATGGTAGGTCTCTGTTGCCCAGGCTGGAGCACTGTGCTGCGATCACAGCTCACTGCAACCTTGAACTGCTGGGTTCCAGCAATCCTCCTGCCTCAGCTTCCCAAGTAGCTGGGACTACAGAACCACATCCTGCTAATTTTTTTATTTGTTGCTGAGACAGGGTCTGGCTGTGCTGCCCAGGCTGGTCTCAAACTCCTGGCCTCAAGGGATCCTCCTGCCTCAGCCTCCCAAAGTGCTGGGATGACAGGCGTAAGCCACCACTCCTGGCTGTGAGGTAATTCTTGATGCCACAGTCAAGACGCTTCCTTGTAACCATAATTCCCCTTTCATCACATTTATCACATGGATTGTCAACATCTGTACATTTGTTTCTGCCCTGAGCAGTGCCTAGGCCTGTGTTTGGCCTTGTACAAAATGGATGTTTGTTGAGTGAATGAAGGAAGTTAAAGCATGTAGTAGATGAAGCAATAAACATACATTTTCTCTCCCTTTCCTTGTGGGTTAGCAGCAAAAGCAGCCCCTGTAAATATAATTTTGATAAAACTATTAGGACCAAAATAGAGGTGAGTAAAAAGTGCTAGGACCATAGGAAAGAGAGAGTTATTTCAGTCTCTCAAGGAAAAGAAAATTTTCTAAGAGCATGAAAACAAAATGATAAACGTTTATACTCTGTAAAGAAAATGCACAGGCTTCCTATTAACCTAATGGATGTTTTGATGATTAAAGAAAATTTCCTTAAAAATACAATTAGGGAGAATTTTTAAAAATATATATACTTGTTTAATTGGGCTCTACGTTCTTTATAATATGCAGAATATTCTACCTACTGTTACCATAGCTCAATTATCTGTATTTTCCTGTTTCAACACCATATGAGAACATAAGTGAAAATACGTTAAAAGGAAAAATTCTACCCTTCCCAACACGAAAATTATGTTTTTGAATAGTCTGCGTTAAACATTAAAATGTTGATTGCTGGAGTGAAACTACTAAAGATAAATTAGGTATTTAACAAATATTTATTGAGAAGCTACTACAACATCAGATGATAGCATCCAATGATACAAGATGTTTCAGGTTTTATGGAGCTTGGAATCTATTTTCCCTGGGACTACCTTACTAAAATTCTACAATACCTATTTTAAAAACGGCTTTGATTAAAACATATCACAGACTCTAGTAGCTTTTCCAAGAATTGAGCATTTGCTGAAAAGTGATTGAACAAAATGCTGTGTCTGAATAATAGTAACTACCCAAATTAAATTTCAATCCAACTTCCAGCCGCTTATCTATATTTAGCTGATTGGAGGTAAGTGTATGGTCATCTCTCTGCAATAGCAGATTAACTTCTTGTTTTGAAATACTAAGAAATTTGGGTGATAATAATATGTCAGTGTAGGTTCATTGCAGCAAATGTGCCACTGGGGTGGGGGATGTCAGTGGAGGATTGTGGAGTGGGGGAGGGGCAGGGACTCTCCGTACTTTCTGCTCAATTTCCCTGTGGACCTAAAATTGTTATAAAAAGTCCATTAATGTTTTAAAATAACACATCTACATTTTGTGACAATGAATTTGATACATTCCTACATTTAAAGGCATAAAACTTGTTTTGGAATTTGGGGTCTGATTGTTGACATTGAGTAATTCATAACTTTTGCCGTGAAGATTAAAACTACTCTAATTTCTCTACTCTAATTTCTCTATTCTTTTTGGTTGGTAGAAACAAAACAGTCAATAACTAATTGTCTCTCTCACTTATTCAACAAATAATTTATTAAATCCTTACTACCTAGAGGGCATCGAAAACTACACATGCCTTCATAGTGGAGGAGGCTAGGAGTGGGTGAGGGCTGAGTATGCAGAGAATCTCTGTACTTTTGAGTCTATTTTGCCATCAACCTAAACCTGCTCTAAAAATTAAAGTCTATTTAAAAAAACCAATATGCCTTCCTTTATGCTTCCGTAACTTTTTATATTATATATTCAGACAGGTTGCCATACGTGGTAACTTTGGACAGGACCTCTGAGAGCCTGTCATGTTGGGATAAGAGTTCCATTTCATAGAGTTCTTATGAAATACAAGCATGTTAGAATGGAGCACTTAGAACAGTGTGTGATCTACAGTAAGTCCTGTGTTAAGTGTTATTACTATTTTCATTCGATACCTTTTATCAGATAGCACAGCAATTATTTGTTTGCATATCTGTCTTCCTTCTCACTATACTGTACACACCTGAAGAATCATGCCAGTTTTTTCCCCTTCTCTGTACCTGATACACTAATTGGTGCTAAATAAATGTTGGTTGGGTAAGTGATGAAGGAATTAATAAATAATTGAACAAAAGGCATTAAACATCAGGAAATACAAACACAAACTATCACCAACTCATGATGGTTCAACTTATAATTTTTCAATTTTACCATAGTACAAAAGAGAGACGAAGTGAGTAGAAACTATTCTCCAAATACCCATACAGCCATTCTATTTTTCACTTTCAGTACAGTATTCAATAAAGCATATGAGATATTCAACACTTCATTATACAATAGACTTCGTGTGAAACTGTTTTCCCCAACTGTAGGCTAATATAAATATTCTGAGTGCATTTAAGGTAGGCTAGCTAGTCTAAGCTATGATGTCCGATAGGTTAGGTGTTTTAAATGCATTTTCGACTTATGATATTTTCAGTTTATGATGAGTTTATCAGTATGTAGCCCCACTGTAAGCTGGGGAACATCTGTATAAATAAGGCACAATGCCTTTTTCTATTATAAATGAAAGACACGTGCACAATGAAATATCAACACAAGTCCAACGATTGAACAGGTGGGAGAAGTGAAAACAGAGGAACAAACCAAGCTCTGTGGGACGAAAAATGACAAAATGATTAATCCTCACTCAGAAGATCAGAGATGCTTCACAACTATGGTGAACAAGGAACTTTAATATAATCAAAGTTGCCCCAAAAAGCAATGTACCAGTACTAATAAGAAAGCTTGTGTCTGAATGTGAGCTCACCTATGACCCAGAAATGTATTCAATTAAAAAATTCCTTTTCTACCATGTCTTTGAGAAAATATGCCAAAGCTCTGCAGTCAGGTCCCTTTCATTTCTGAGCTTACAAACACGGCCTAAAGAATTTGTTAAAATGCCAAAGACAACTGAAAAGTGTAACAACATGAAAGCCTATTGCACAAAAGATTTATTTCTAATTTGGATTTCCTAGTGGTATCTTAACATTAATTTAATATCACTTAATTCTTTTCCCTTAATCAACCAATAGTAAATATATACAAAAAAGGGACATTTTAGAAAGAATTGTGTTATTTTATTTGAAAATGAAGAGAGAGGAGAAAAGGATTCCTAGATGATATCAATCTATCTACCACTGAATGTGTCCTTGAGCAAAAATTAAATTTGAAGAGTCAAAGTCTTATACCTACTTAGGACTGGAAAGAGAGTGAGAACATCTAAACACCACACGTTCCTACATGAACTGCATCAGCTAAATCTCAGAAAGCCATTAGACTAAATAATCTTAAAGACCACCGATTAGTGAATTTACAAGGAAGTCTAAATAGCCTATTCCTTTTAATTAGAGATTCTATTATTTTAATAACAATACTTTATACTTACATAGGTCCTTTCATCTACAGAGCTCAAAAGGACTTTACAAGTGTGGTTTCATCATTATCCCCATTTCAGAGATTGGAAAATAGAGGTACTTAGTCACTTGTACAAACAAGAAGTTCTCAGCCAACTGTTCAAAAACTATTTGGTGCACAAGTTTTTCAAAAGCCCAAAGACACAGCTTCCAATGGTGTATTCTCATAAATGCCAACTGGCAGGTAAGATTTACAAGGTGAATGGCTAATGTCAGAGTCTCTTAAAATTCAGCTCTTCCTGACAACTAAGCTCAGTAGCCTTTATGTTTCAGTGTATCCCTACAGAGGCTAGAGAAACGGTCTGTAGAGAATTTGAGAATTTAGGGCTTTTTCTTCTTGTTTAGAACCTCAGAGTTTGTATCTGTTTCTATTTATTATGCAAAAATTCTTTCACCAGCTTCATGACTGTGGAAACCATGGAGTGTTTATTTTCCAATGAATTAACAAAATTCGGGGTTATCAATATTCTGGTTGCCAGAAGCTAATCTATATCTCTTCCATAAGACATTTTGGATGATCCTAGGGACTCCATTTGCAAAAGAATCACGAGGCTCCAGACAGGAGGGTCTTTGGGAGGTTCAAGGTCAGAAAATTATGGAGAGAAAGTGAGCTACAGCCTGGGATTGGGGTCCAGGGGCAGCCACGGCCTTGACAATGACTGCAAAGGCCATCGGACTTGAGGAAGCCCTGCGTCCTTGGACTGGTCTTTGGACGTCTGATTTCCTTACAGTCTGGACTTACAGGACATGCCATATTTCTAGCCCAAAGCCTTCTTAGAGCAGGGGATCTCTTTTTATGTTTTGAAAGTAGGCATCTGTGATCCTAAGTTCCTGTCAATTCTGGAACAATATTTATAAATATATCCTCAGCAAAGGGAAATAGCAATAGTTTCTTCTGGTCTACTGGTTCTCTATTCTTTCTATCCCCACCTTTTTTGAAAAGAATAAAAATAACTTGCTAGCCAGGTCAAAAGTATGAAGGAGACGATGATAAGAAGAGTCAACAATTAATCTGATTTCCTAAAATCTTCTGCCTCAGGATTCTATAAAATGGAGATTTCCTTCTTTCAAAAGTGGTGGCAATTTATCCATGATTGACATAGAAATAATTGTTCTAGAAATATTTTTGGGTTTTGGACAAAGGAGTTACTGTGTTAGTGTGGTTTCTAGGTAATATGAAACCACCTGTTCTGAACTATGAGAATCTATTATATGAGACAATGTCAATAGAATCAAATTATCAATATGCTCTTAAAAATCATCATCATTAATACCCGGGGCAAAACTAGGACCTAAGAATTCCTTTGTGTCACAGAATTAAAAATATGACTACAGAATGATTATAAAGCCAGAATATTTAAAGAAAGAAATCTAATGTCATTCCTTCATCATCATCACAGGCCTTTGTGTATTCCCTTAGTAAGACCTCTTCATGGCCTTGCATAGCTCGATATGTCTTCTCCTATATTCCAGCATCATATGAGAACAGAAGTAAAAAAGATTTTCAAAAGGACAAAGTCTCATGTAGCCGGCCACCACTGAACAGCGTGCAAGCGCTCTGCTGAAGCTGCCGCTTGCGTTTCTTGTATTTCAAATGCCTGGCCAGCCTTTGAGAGTTTAGCCCTGCTGTGCATGGCTGCTGAAAGCCAAAGGGAAATGTGACTGAAGAGGATTTGAGAAGGCCCGGAAGAGCCGCGGGAACATGAAATGCACAGAGATTTCAAAGAAACAGGTAATAAGAGAGACCCGAGGGCTCCAGGAGGGACATGGGGCAAATTTTGTAAAGCCCGGTTCAAATTCAGATAAGAGTGAAAGAAAGCCATTGTTATCTAAGAACAACCCCCTCTTTCCCAGCTCCCTGAGAAAGCTCTGTCTTGCCACATCCCTCCAACTTTGGCAAAGTTACAGCCCAGTTAGAGCTTTAACGAGAAGGGTGCATCCTGCTTGAGATCTGTTCAAACCATTCGAAGTGCTGAGACCAGCACTGCAGAACACCTGCCTTCGAGTCCTGCCTTCTAAATGCCAGGCCTCACCCACCCTCTCTAAGACAAGTGCAAACCCATTTCGGGGAGTCGGGCAGGGGGGGCGGGGTGGCGCACCAAATCCATCTTGAAAGGACTTGCTCTGAGTTTCAAAGCTGCCTCTCAAGCTCTTTAAGTTCCCCTTCCAACAAACAAGCCTCTGTGTGTTGGCATGCTTTCATATACCCAGGCTTGGCCCATGGAATATTTATTGAGTTTTCGTAACGAGATGCACCACAGGATGCGAAGGATCTATCCGACCGACAGCAGCCTCACTGACTATGTTTCCCACCAACACCCAGTAGTCTCAACTCCTCCTCAGAAGGGGGTTCCTTTCCCACAGGGCCCTCCCCACCAAGCGTGCAGTGTGGGCTGGGCGTGCCCACGGGGGGCTCACCTGTGCACTTGCAGGTCTGGTTGAAGAATTTTCTTGGCCACTGCTCACGGTCGTCCTGGTTTCGCAGGACATAAGGACCACTCCAGGGCCTGGTGTCGGCTTGCACCTCTGTGCACTGCCCCCGGCCTTGCAGAGAGCCGCAGACGTTGGCCACGTCCACGCCCAGCGGCGGGCAGCACTCCTTCTTGAGCAGGCCGGGGACCGTCATGCAGACACGAGGGAACTGAGCCCAGGCCCCCGGCAGGATCCCGCAGCCCAGGCAGCTGAACAGAACCCCCCAGCAAAGGGGGCGCATGGCTTTAGTATTGCGAGATCTCTCTCTCCTCTCTCTTTCCACTCCTTGTCTCTCTCCTGCCTTTCTCCTCGTCTTCCACTCCTGAGTTCTCGAATATTCCCTCCGTCTTTTTTTTTCCAAGTATGTATTTTTTTGCATTCTGTCCCTCTCCTCTTAAAAAAAGTATCGACGAAAATCACAGAACCTACACGTGTGCACGTGTGTACATGCACATGCACACTCTCTTTTATGGGATTCAAACAACTAACACAAAGTTAATTTCATTAGAAGCGCTTCTAACAACCGAATTTAATGAGGGTAGCACTTCTCACCATCTTCCCCTGTTAAATCAGGCTTTGTCTAATTGCGTTAATTTACAGAGCACCCAGTCACACTGCTTGGACTGCTATTTCTAAACCTCCTCCTTCCCTCCCCAGCTCTTGACTTTAATTGCCTTGAACTCAGTTCAAAAGCCAAACGCCGTGCTGCCTTTATTCTGCCTGGCTTGCCAAGCCACGGGGCCCCGTGGGGTTTGTGTAAGGGCTGGGAGAAGCCTTCATTAGGGGGATTAGTATTAGAGAAAATCCTCATCGTTAGCACATGACCCAAAGTGCACAATGAAGGAGATAAAGTTTCTGGCTTTGTTTCAGGAGGGCAAAAACATCTTCATTTGGGCTCATGTGCTCCAGCCAAACTTGTGACCTCAGCCGTCCTGCAGAGTCAATAGATGCAGTGAGCTCTCCGTAAAAGGCCCTTTACAGATGAGCTCACGTCGCTAACTTCAATGCACTCATGACTGCTCGCTGACATGCGTGTGAGGAAGACCACCACGAGGTCATACAACTTCAAAAACAAAGAGACATTTATTTAGGACTGGTGTACAAGGAGTTGCTGTGATCCACGATTAGGGGTCCTCTTTCCTCCAAATAACGACTTACTCTTCTCCTAGTCGGCACATCAATGAAGAAGGTTCCTTTCTTAATCATGACACCAAGTAGCATGCCACCAGAAATTCACAGTTGTCGCTATCTGATTCAATGGAAGGCAGAGGGACGATTTGCATGCCAATATTTTGATTTATATCAAAGCTCAGCATTATCAAGCTTCAGTCTAGAAAGCAATGCTTCCAGGGGCAGCAAAGGGAGTGTACAGATCAGCAGCCGTGGCCGCGTGTCACAGTATCCATTTATCCCTTCCTGGTGGAAACAGGACTTAGTGCCATAAGGATGTGAAACTGCTTCAGCTAGTTTCCAAGAATATACTTGGACATAAAGACATACACATATTGTCATGTTTCAAAGCGAATTCCTAAGGCAAAAAAATTTATACACCTATTCCTACCCCATTACTTCTGTGCCATCCCCATGATATTAAGTTGATGTGACTAATTAAATGGCAGTTCTTACATCTAACTCCACACCCATGCCAGCCTGTACCCCAGCTCCATTTAATCAGAATCTCGGAGAGTGTTCCAGACATCAGCATTTGTTATCAAATCTCTAGGCAGGCCAGGTGAGGTGGCTCACACCTGTAATCCTAGCACTCTGGGAGGCCAAAGCGGGAGGATTGCTTGAGGTCAGGAGTTCAAGACCAGCCTGAGCAAGAATGAAACCCGTCTCTACTAAAAATAGAAAAATTAGCCAGGTGTGGTTGTGCGCAGCTGCAGTCCCGGCTACTTGGGAGGCTGAGGCAGGAGGAGCTCTTGAGCTCAGGAGTTTGAGATTGCTGTGAGCTAGGCTGATGGCATGGCACTCTAGCCCACAGAACAGTGGAAGATTCTGGCAAAAAAAAAAAAGATCAGAAATTGAGGGTCAGCATTGGGAAACTCTCTTAGCAGTTTGACTTTGGCACAACATTCGAGCACATGATTCTTCATCTCTCATTCAAGAGGATAGAGGGGGGATGTCAAACTTGCATGGTGATGACCATGTGACAGAGACTAAAAACTAGTCATGAGCACATGAATTGCATGTTGGTCTGTGGCTGAAAAGTTTTATAAAAATCCTTTGCCATAGATAGCGTAAGATCCTCCATGGTCTGTCCCTAGCCCACTTCCCTTTCTCTTGTTCTTCAGTGGCAGAATATGACAATTACTCTGTTTCTCAAATGTTCCCCCTTCATTTCCACCTTGGCCTTTGTCCTGCCTGTTCCTTCTGACTGGAATATTCTTGCTCAGAATCTTCCCTTCCTGAGAGAGGCCTTCCCTGGCATCGTAACATGTCTACACCCAGCCACCTGCTCTCTACCACACTGCATTATTTTATTTTCTTCACAGCACTTACCACTTTTTAAAATTGTCCTAGTTACCGGTTTATTTACTGAAAGTCTGCCTCCTCAACTTGAGCATAAGTTCCAGGAGAGCAACACCCTTAACCGTGCTGTGTTTTCCCAAGGCTTGGAACAAGGGTTGGCAAGTAGAGGCTACTTGGTAATAGTTGAGGAATAAATATCCCCGATTCAGGCCAGGCGTGGTGGCTCACGCCTGTAATCCTAGCACTCTGGGAGCCCGAGGCAGGCAGATGGCTCAAAGTCAGGAGTTCGAAACCAGCCTGAGCAAGAGGGAGAGTCTCTACTAAAAAAATAGAAAGAAACTAGCTGGACAACTAAAAAAAAAATATATATATATATATATATTAGCCAGGCATGGTGGGGCATGCCTGTAGTCCCAGCTACTCGGGAGGCTGAGGCAGAAGGATCACTTGAGCCCAGGAGTCTGAGGTTGTTGTGAGCTAGGCTGACACCATGTCACTCTACCCTGGGCAAAAGAGTAAGACTCTGTCTCAAAAAATAAATAAATAAATATCGCCAATTCAAATTTCTATGTTCATCAGAAGAGCCTCGTTATTATAGTGATTGGCTTTATACAAATTTAATGCTATGAATTTAAATACGTAAAATAAATTGAGAGTAAGAAATATCACTATTACACTGGGAGTTCCATGTAAGATTTTGTTAAACTGCTGGAAATGTTTGAAAGCCACCAGCCCCACCCCACACCGCACCCCTGACCCCATGTCACTAGCACCCACAAACTCCCTCCCCAATATTTCTGACAGGATGTCACCACTGTCTGCTTAACCCTCTCTAGTGAGGAGATTCTCACAACATTTCAGGAACAGTTCTAAAGGTGAGGAAAGTCTTCCTTTTTAATAAGTATTTAATATTAAGTATAATTTAAATATAAATTTAAATACATATGCTTTGAATAAAAATTTTATCCGCCAGTACTTCCATCAAAAGCCCTTCATAATCTCTTCATAATCTCTTCAGGCCCCCCTAGAACAGGTACAGTCCATTTTCTGTAGACATTTCTCCCTTTCTTCTCTCTCTCTCTCTCTCTCTCTTTTCAGTCTAAATGCCTTCAGTTCCTTCCAATTTTCCTTCGTAGGACTTAGTTTTAAATCCCCCCATCAGCCTGGTCTCTCTTTTTGCGGACAACCCAGTTTTCTATCTGAACTTTTAATGCATGTTTCCCATGACTTCATTCAATATTGCTGAGATGATCTAAGCAAAGATGACTGGGGAAAATATTGCCATGTGAGCTGTGCTTGACAGTCACATTACCTCACCAACTTTGTACCCATCAGCTGTCTAAGTCATGCTGCCGTTGAGAGCTCAAAATGCCATTGGCTTATGAAAGAAATGTTTACTCCTTCACAGGCCCTGTGCCCGCCACGCATATCTACACCACTGCGTCAGGAATCCGGGTGAAAGAGCATCTTTGTCTTGTAGCAGGAAGAGGACAGATGGACCAGCGCTTGGAAGTCGGTCACCTCACTCCCTCTGCTCACAGTCCGTGGGCAGGAGCAAGCCCATGGCCTCCAAGACAGCCGCTGTCAAGGACAGGGGCTCTGTAAGGAGGGCCTCTTTAGGGAGAGTCAGGAAATATTTGAATTCTGCTGCATTTAAAAATCAACTTAAGTCTCTCTTTTTTTTTTCTTTTTTTGAGGAGGAAAGGAGGAGAGAGGGGAGGAGAGGGGAAGGGAAGGGAGGAGGAGAGGAGAGAAGGAGGGAGGAAAAAAAAATGTGTCCAACTTAAGTCTTTACGTCATTTTCATACGGCCTTGCCGTATGGCTGCTCTAAAGTCAGAATCCACTTCAGTCCCTACCCTTCTTCTGTTCTTAAGGAATTGCTTTGGGGGCCCTATATTAGTTGGCTAGGGCTGCCACAACAAAATCCTGTAGACTGGGCGGCTTGAACAACAGAAATGTACTTTCTCACAGTTCTGGAGGCTGAAAGTCCAAGGTCCAGGTGGGGGTGGGGTTGGATTCTTCTGAGGCCGCCATGCCTGGCTTGCAGGGGGCTGGCCTCTCTCTGCCTCTCCACAGGGTCTGTCCTCTGTGCACCGGGTGTCTCGTTGTGTGTCCAAGTTTCCTCTTCTTATAAGGACAACAGTCGGGCAGGGTTAGGGCCTACCAAACAGCCTCACTTTAACTTACCTCTTTAAAGGCCCTGTCTCCAAATGCAGCCACATTCTGGGGTTCTGGGGGTTAGGACTTCGATATATGAATTCGGGGCACACAGTTCAGCCCATAACAGGGCTTAAGTGCAAGAGTTTACCTTTGCCTCTATTCAATGTTGTTGTATTAAATTGATGGACCAAGACAATGCGATTTCTCATTCCTGCCTTTGTCTTAACCACACACTGGGCCGGCCTGCCTTCATTGTCTTCATAACCGGATTCACTGATGAAAATGATAAAGAGAGTCATTAAAGCCCATGGGAGGACCCTGGGGACGTGCCACTCCAACAAAGGTCTCTCACGCTGAGGGAAGGAGCCACAGGATGGACTTCACGGGGGGTCATTGAACATCTTGAAATTGTATGGGAAATTTAGCATGAGTCTTTTACTATGAAGAAGAGTCATAGCCTTAGTTAGCTTCTCAAATGGATCCATGACCCTCCTTGAAATTTCAGCATAGGTACGATCTTAGAGTTCTCCAGGAGAGATCTTAGATACGCTGGACACCACCGGTGCTTCCCAAGGGTGTTGTGGCCATTAGCACCAGTCTGCTTGTCCACAGGAAAGGAACTTATGCAGTTTACTGCCTTTCTCCCAGAATGGCAGAGCTCCAGAGCTCTCCTGTACTTAGCTGGGCTTAGAAGAAAAGACTTAAATATTTAATGGAAAAGGCTTAAATGAGGCTGCAACCCAATCAGCCTTGCACAAATATAGCATCTAGCATACATATACTGTGTTTCCCCAAAGATAAGACAGGGTCTTATATTTATTTTTCCTCAAGAAGACACCCCAGGGCTTATTTTCAGGGGATGTGTTATTTTTTTTAAGTATGGTACAACAATCTACATTTATTCAAATATAGTTAAGTTGTGTTCTTCTGGAACATCATCATAACTCTCCAAACCCCAAATTCCATCCTGAATTTCTTGCAACTCTATTTCCTTTCAGAACCACTGGCCCCAGTCTCTCATGTCGAGCACTAGAGCTCTCATTAAATGAGCAGGGCTGGCTTATTTATCAGAGATCCAGGGAGCACTGGGTCCAATCTGCACAGTGGAGCAGAAATGATCTCTCTGGGCTCAGTAGGAGACTGCTTGCCGAAGTTTTCCCCTATCCCCTGGTGTTTATGGGGGGTGAGAGAGGCCCACAGTGCTGAGTAAAATGGCAGCCACAGCTTTCCTTCTTCCCCCTGGGGACACACAATACCTAAAGCAGAGCGTCCCGCTCCTCACTTCACTGAGGAGACTTTGCCCTCAAAGCCTCAGCTTGCAGCACACACAGGATGGCCTTGACCTGACAGGGGGAGCCCACCTTGTTGGTAGGGCTCCCCGCACCTTTCCGGTCACCTCTGGGATAGTAGCTGTCACGATGGGGCAGATGAGAAGGGCTGCTCATTACTAGGTCTTATAGGGCTTATTTTATGAGTAGGTCTTATTTTCGGGGAAACACGGTAGGAAGCACTTTAAAAACATTTGTTGAATAAATGAACCTTCATCTGGAGTGTCCTCCCCAAATTCACAGTCTTTCCTGATACAAGCAAGTCATTCTTCCTCCCACAGAAACATCTAGTTCGAGGTCCCACACCTTGAAAGTGAGCAGAGGAAATAAAATGGGGCGGGGAATAATAATGCTGATGCTTGATGGGTGAGAAAGGGAAAGAGTATTGATGATTTGACCAAGTGCAGAATTGCTAAGAAGTGATTGAATGATTTTTTAAAAGATTTACTTTGGATTTTGAAGGCTAGAGCTGCAGGTTATGTATATGTTGTGATTTGTTCCATGTCATTGGGTTTTGTGGTCCTTTTTAGTTCCTATATGTTATTTGAGTCCATGGGTTTTTTTTATTATTATTATTATTTCAGAATATTATGGGAGTACAAACGTTTTGGTTACATATAGTGCCTTTGCCTCACCCAAGCCAGGGCTACAAGTGTGCCCCTCCCCCATATTGTGTGCTCTGCATTGACTAGTTGTGAATTTACCCACCCTCACCAGCCCCCTTCCGCCTGACTGGCACCCAGTGAATATTACTATCATGTGAGCACTTTAGGGTTGATCGGTTAGTGGCAATTTGATGTCGAGTCCATGTGATGCTTGTTTTTCCATTCTTGTGATACCTAACTTCGAAAGATGGGCTCCAGCTCTATCCAGGATACTATGGGCTGGGCAGAGTGGCTCACGCCTGTAATCCTAGCAATCCTTCCCATCTCTGGGAGGCCAAGATGGAAGGACTGCTTGAGTTCAGGAGTTTGAGACCAGCCTGAGCAAGAGCGAGACCCCGTCGCTAGTAAAAATAGGAAAATTAGCTTAGTGTCATGGCGTGCAATCGTTATCCCAGCTACTAGGGAGGCTGAGGCAAGAGGATCACTTGAGCCCAGGAGTTTGAAGTTGCAGTGAGCTACGATGGCGCCACTGCACTCCACCTGGGGCAACAGAGCAAGACTCTGTCTCAAAAAAAGAAAAAAAAAAAAAAAAGTAAGAAAGCAGCCTAATGTGTTAAATGCCTGCTGTGCTCCAGGCACTAGGCTAGGGGTTGGCACGTAATGTTTTTAGTTATTTATTCACAAGTTATTATCCCAATTTTATAGAAGAGGAAACAGAGGCTGCCAGACCTTGGGTAACAAACCCTGCCAACAGAGCTGTGTTTTCCAGACTCCAAAGTCATGTTCTTTTCACTTCGCTGAGTTGCCAAACTTACCACCTTCTCCGGGGAAGTCACCACATTGCCTCCCACTGAGCTGCTGCTGGCAACTTACATTTTCTTCTTCCCTGTCTTGGCCAGGCAACTGTACTCAGCCTGCTTCCCTTGCCTTTTGTTAGCTCATTTTCATTACAAGGAACGGTTGCTTGAAATTTCAGTATTCCTAATTTAATTTATGAATTATGTTAATATTGCTACCCTAAATGGAAGTCCTGAGCAGATCAGAATAGAATTAAGAGTTAATCCTCATTCTGATAGAGGATACTAATTGAAGTTGAGAATAAGGGTTAGGCTCCTCCTAGCCCTGCTTTAACTAAACTACCTTTTGGTATCAAGCCATCAGCCCACATTAGGGCATATGATGAGAAAACATCATGTGAAAGTTGTAAGGTATTTTTTATAGCATTGAATATATCTCACAGTGTGATTTTGATGAACATCCAGGGAGAGATTTCTTTCAGGGCTCAGTATCCAGGAAAGCTGTGTTTCCTCACAGCAGGCAGCTTGTCCTGGACTTTTAGACCATATGAATCTTAGGGTAGTGTTTCTTTCTCTTGGTTATGAAGCTTAGAGCTAAATTTGCAGCCTCCACATCAAGCAACCAATTCATGCAGTATCTAGTTTGATATTTTTCTTCCCTTATATTTCTGGGTTCTGGGCTTCTTATTTTATCCTTTTGCAAATTTATGTATTTCTTAGCTTGTCTCAAATCCTTTGAGTAATGAGGCAGATACACACACACACACATACACACTCACACAAGCATTCATATATTTCTGTGAACGTGCAAAGGTAATAAACACTCAGGCGAGCTGTTTGCAAGATGGGGCTTAGGGAAGACTTCAAGAAGAATTCCCAGTAAGTTGGTATAAGCTAAGAAGATCTCAAATCATGAGCCTGACTGTAATTAAACATTGCCTTATTTACAAAAGTGAAAGTCTTTGTTAGAAACTGAATGGCAGAATCCAGGAAGAGATATCTCGTGGATGTATTGAGACCAATGGGAGCCATCATTATCGTCTATCATCAGGGACTATAATACAGAATGTTCTGAAACCCAGTAAAGAGAGGCCACTGTGTGTCATAGAGCTAAATAATCTGAGAGTAGAAAAGTGCCTTATTAGAGAGCAATTCGATTTCACCCTCTCCTTTTACAGTGGAGGCAAGACTCTGAATGAAAAGAGATTTCTGCATACTTTCATTTTGCATTTCAGCACCTAACACAGTGTTGTATGCAAGGACTCCACGCGTGTCCATGGAAGTGAATCGAATCTAATATCTTAGAGAATTTGAGAGTGGATGATGGAGGGTAGGCATCCACAACTTTGTTGCTGGGATGCCAGCCTATGCCTTCAAAGGAGGAAGAAGTGGCTCAAAGCCTGGGAAGCAACTGAAGAGGATGGTGAATATTTTAGAAACATGGCTAAGATTAATGCAGAGAAAACATGTGCATCTTTCTTCTGCTTGTCACTGAGTTGCCTGCTTTTTTCTCTCATGCCTCTGTATGTGAAAATCCTCCCTGTTTCTTAGCCACCTGCCTGACTGCTCCATCTGGTCATTTTTTTATCCATTCTCTGCTGCCACATCATGGGGAAAAGAGATTATTTTTTTTCCTGTGTCCACATTGTTTCCTAAATACCAGGCATCTGTCCTGATAAGGGTTTTGCTTTCTACTACATCTAAGAGCTTTTCTTTTCTTGGTGGTGTGAATTGTTCTTCAGAGGAATTAAGGGTTAGAAATAGACTGTGTAGTTTCCATTATTTCAATTGAATGCATTTTTTCCACTCTTGCAGGCATTTTTGATAATCTATCCTTAGGATCTGTTTATATATCAAACATACTTTCTAATTTCAGATTTTCCATCACTCATCTTTGTATTCATCTTAGTTCTTTGCGATGCACACTGTGCACCCTAATTCTTACCATTTTTTGGTTTTTATCCTTCATCCTGGTCCATGAAATTCCATTTGGGTTTTTTTATGTGTACCCCTACAATTTAATGTCTGACTTAGGTAAGTAATAGATCTACTCCTCCTTCAAAATACAGATCTGCAGGAGGGAGAAAATCACTCCTGTCCTGACCACTTCTGATCAAAACCAGGGAAGACCACCTAGACATTTGTAAGAGGTTGTATGGGCAGAAAATGTACGCTTTTCTAGACAAATTTAGTACTAACAGATCTACCAGGGTTTATAATTGTGGAATAAAGATGGTTCTGGGTCCAGAAGGATCACCAAAATATATTGTCAAGGGAAAAACATGTTACATAACTATGAACTCACTATATTTATGCTAACATTTATGAGTGAAGGGCTGGGGGTGCGGGGCGTGTCCATGTCTGAGTCTGTTGTTTATCTGTGCCTATCTGCCTGTCTGTGTGTGTAAACATAGAGAATATACATAAGAAACTAGTTGAGTGCTGTTCTTTCGAAGGAGGCCTAAAGGGCTGGGGAACAGAGGAGGAAAGAAGACTTATTTTCATTCTATACTTTTGTACATGTTGAATTTTGAATCATGCACATATGGTGCTTATTCAAAAAAAACTCATTAATAAAAAAGTTTCAAGTTGAAAAATATTGTAAATAATGTATACTTGTGGGGATGACATTATGTAAAGAGAAGAACTTCTTGGAGGCAGTAAAAAGAGTATATCTCAATCAAAACTCCAGCAAGTTACTTACTGACTCTAAAGTTTATACAGAGAGGCAAAGAACTTACTAGTTCTATACCTTGGACAAGATAGTTATCCTCTCTCAGCCTGTTTCCTCATCTGTAAACCCAGGATAATAATGTCTACTTAATAAAGTTTAATTGTAAGGATTAAATACGGGACCATATATAAATTGCCTAGAAGAACCTGGCACACAGTAGGTACTCAGCAAAGAGTGACTATAATTATCATTATTTCCATAAAATAATCCATTAAGGCCACCGTTAGCTTCAAATTTCTGCACTGGCAAACCATTGGTCTGATTCATTATGTCATGGTTTATTTGTTTGAAAAACCATTATCTTCTTAATCAATAGCCCATATGGCCTCTATTTCAACCAGGAAGTGGGGAAAATACCACTAGAATACTGAGAAATTCTCCCCAATGAGAAAATCTTGATTCTAGGAATTATCGGTTAATATATACACACACACATACATATTCATACTTATACATATATACACAGCTAATCCTAGAATCTAATTATAAATACTTTTTATAGTATTTTTTTCTTCTGGAAATGAAATCAGAATTTCTAATTCCAGCACATAGAAGATATTCTTGCCCATAATGTAATATTACTGTTCAGAAATGAAGTTAACAGTTCTTTCTTAGATTCTGCTCAATTAATCAAATGACGAGATGTTATGTTTACAGGTATGTTATTCTGTTAGCCTGGAAACTTACAAATCTCCGCCATTAATTATAACAAATATATGTGAGGACAGAGAATAAACCATGGAAACTGTGAACAAACCAGATATGAGACCTCTCTTATTAACTTCAGGAGCTGCCAGAAATAAATTCTATCATTAAAAATAAGAAAAAAGAAATCTTCTTCAAAACATCCTTGACTTGAATCTGATGCTTTTACACCAAGCTCATTATTTTATAACTGCTGTCAAAAAGCATCTAACCATGGTGTCTGTCTGACATTCTCTTTGAAAATGGCTCTTCTCATTTAATCTCATCTGCACTAATTAACTTATTTTTAATGGACCAAGTGCACACACACATACACAGATACACACAAAGCACCCCTAAAAGCCTCTCTGAACTTTTATTTGATTTTATAAGCAATAGAAAAGACATGTTCTTACAAACCATGGCAGACAGTAAATATAAATATAGTAGTAAATATAAATGTAGTAATGTTTACATTTACTAGTAAATGTAAATATTGCTGTTATGAATTTTTTATTTCTAAAAAGTGTTCTAGTGTAAGGAGAAAAACAAACTGAAAAACAGTACAAAATAACAGGATAATTTCCTGGAGGTTTTAATTTACCTTCAATTCTAAAAGAAGCTGATGATAATGGAATATTTTTAGATCTGGATGAGAAGTTAAAGATCATTTAGACTAATACTCTCAGCTGAGGCAACCAAGACCTCACCCCCACCCCCCCAGCCTAGAGTAACTTTCTCAAGACCACAGAGCTAGTGAGTAACATAGCCTCGGTCTCCCAACTCCTAGCACAGTGCTCTATCCTCACACTAGGTGACTAGGCATGAGTAAAATACTGTGTTTCCCCGAAATAAGACCTACCCATAAAATAAGCCCTAGCAGGATTTCTAAGCATGTGTGCAATAGAAGCCCTACCCCGAAAATAAAACCTAGTGATGGGCATGGCTACACAGCATATCTGCACAACCCATGCATTTCATCAAGGAGTAGTAAAGAAGACGAGCAGCCCTTCTCATCTGCCCCATGAGAGCTCTATTGCTCCGTATGAGAGATTGGGGCCAATGGTTCTAAAGGAAATAGAGTCACAAGAAATTCAGGATGGAATTCGGGTTTGGAGAGTTGTGATGATGTTCCAGAAGAAGACGACTTAACCATATTTGAATAAATGTAGATTGTTGTACCATACTTAAAAAAAAAAATAACACATCCCCTGAAAATAAGCCCTAGGGTGTCTTCTTGAGGAAAAATAAATATAAGACCCTATCTTATTTTCAGGGAAACATGAGATATCTCTTTCCTGATAAACATGGAGATATCTCTTCCTGATAAACAGGGAGATATCTCTCTCCTGATATGGACACTTTTTTTCTACCTCTCACCTTTGTCTCAAGCATCTCATGTGTAAAATTCACATAGAACTCATCTTTCTGCCAACTCAACTTAACTGTTGAAGATAGACAGAAAGTGCTCGATAATGTTTATTAAATGAACTTAGGAATGAGACCAGGGAAGCAGTGTACCTTTAAGGGTAAACTCTTCACCTGAAACATCCAGGCAGTCTCTTGAATTAATTGCCCCCTCATCCCTGACACAGGAGTCCAGCGAGCACCTTTGCCTCCTTCTGAGTTGAAGGTGGTTTGGCTTCTTCCTAGGAAAACTTTCCCTCTCTCGCCCTCATAGATTTTCCCCCTGGGCTGAGCTTGTTAGAGTCTCCTGGTGTGACAGCTCCTCTTGCAGGAGACACGGACACTTCTTTGACCTCCAGCTGTGGCTGGGGACAGCACGCGCTGCTGCTGCCCCATCGAGGCCCCTTTGAGTCTGTGCATTGCTGAATGATCTCCTTCGAGAATATTCCTTCCATCAGTCTTCCTCGTACCCTGACAAACATAGTTAGTGTTAACAGGTTAAGTTTTTCTGTTCACAGAGTTCCCATAATTTGATTAGAAACTGTTCCTTCATATTTGCATACTTACCACAATTGAGAAAATAATCTAGATTTAAGGCGATTGCCATGTAACCCTTTAAGGCAACATTTAAATATTTTAAGATCCCTTGGTAAGAGAGGTCTTTTATCTGTCAACTAGGAAACAGGCTTTGAAAGAGGAGAAGACCTCCCTTAATAAGAGAAGGAGGTCTCCCTCACTAAGAGAGGTCTCATATCCCTTGATGAGAGAGGGAGTTTTTTATTTAAGTGCTAAGAAAGTGTAACGTGCTATATAAGAAGGATGATGAGAAGCAGAAGCTGTCTTTTCTTCGTTGTCCTAGGTATTAAAATCTCCAAAGTGTTACCAGTAGGCAAAATTGGGCAAAGGGCACACAGGATCTATCTTATTTCTTACAAGTGGATGTGAATCTACGATTATCATAATGTAAAAAGTTAACTTTTAAAAATCTCTCAAATAACAGAGTCAACGAGCACATTGGCGTGACTTCAGCTCTCACTGCGTGGAAGCACTTATGAACCCCTCCTTGCTCTTGCATTCTCTGACGGAAGCACCGATAGAATCATGCAGAACAACATTTGTCACAGGGATGTGTTCCTCACCTTTGAAAACCAAGAGCAGTTCCTCCTCTTTCAAGGCCTGCTTCCTAGTTGAAGTCTTAAGCACCCCCTTGACTGATCTTTTCAAATAAATAAATTGACCCAGAAAACTGGTCAGCTATAGAGGGATCTTCCCAAGGAAAGAGGATTACAATGTTGTTTATCTTTATACCCAACACCTAACACAGTGCCTCGCACCAGTAACTGAATAATAAAAGTTTGTTGGAGGAATATGTAAATGAATAACTGAGTATTAAACAATGATGATAGTTATCTTAGGGTCTAAATTAGTTATCTTAGGGTCTAAATTAGAATGGGAACTTAATCCAAATAATTTACTAATTTCTTCTAAATCAAAAGCCCAAATTTTGGGTTTAATATAAAATTGTTTCTTATTATTTCTGATAACAAGAGATACATTCATCATAGAAAAACACAGAGGGGTACAGAGAAGAAAATTTAAATCACTCATAATCTCACCATCAAGAAACCATTCTAATTAATCTTTGAATGTTTATAATTCCAGACGAATGGAATCATTCATTCCTTCATTAGCTTTTTAAAATTAAATTAGAATTATAGAACACACATTTTCATAATCTACTTCTACCCCCACCCATTTAATTATATACTGAAAATGCTTTTTTCATAATTTGCAGTTGTCAAAGTATAGGACACAGGAAATCTGAAACCTTCATTCCATCAATACCATGACAGTCGTATCAAAACATGGCAGTCACAGAGAATGGCAGTGCCCAAGGGATCCACTGTGCTTGGAAGGTTCACTGTATCAGATTATGAAAATGCTCCATGCCTGTACTCAAGAGAATAGAGACCCTTTGTAACATGACTCTGAAAAGAACATTTTTGGTTATTTTCACAACTAGTATGCTTCATGAGGGGGTATTTGATCGTAGGGCAAATTTCTGATTCCTCATGCCCTGAGATTAGTTTCTTCTCTGTCTTTGGAGATTTCCCAGGTAGGGTCCTACTCAAGAATACCTGATTGATGCTATTCACTGATCTTCCCTTTCTATCCTCACCTTTGTCTCCTTCCTCCTATGTACCTACTCTCCCCCTTGCAGTAAAACCATCCCACAAGGGTGACAAAAATTGCATGCCAGCTTCTGGACAGAAATGCAATTATAATTAAGCATGAATCTGGCTGTACTTTGGCCCACTCTCTTGTTGCTGGTTACTAACCTGGATACCCTTTGCATCTCTATCTCTCCTATAGATAGGATCTCTGATCTTAGAGTCATAAGCCTTTTGTTTAACAATTGCTTGAGATGTTTTCAGACCCTGAATTCCAGCAGAACAGCTGATGCCAAGCAGTTTGAAGATCCCACCCTCCAGAGGAACCAAATCAGCATAAAAATCATCTCCCTATCCCATGACTTTACCCTGCGCTCTTCCACCGATCAATGATCCCCACACTTCAGCTCACCTGAAGTCCAAACCCTTTTAAATCCCTTGCCCCAAACTCCTGGGGAGGTGGGTTTGAGGTTTCCTCCTGTCTCCTCATTCAGAAGCCCTAGGATTAAACCTCTTTCTCTGCCTCAGTTCTGTGTCTCTGCATCTGGCAACAAACCTATAACAATTACGGCAGCAAAATTAGGCAATAAATGTGTGGAATTTTGCTTAACCCTGTGTCGTCTGGCCTCCTGTGGATCTTCCCGAGAACTAACCTAAAATTTACCCCATTATGAAGAAATAATTAATTTGATGATAGAAAGTTTTTTTAAAGTGTTAAAGAGCCCAAAGAAGGCAGTAATTCATCATTATTCCTTTATTTAGAGATAACCATGGCTTACATGTTGTTTATATTTTTAATCTTTTTTTGTGCATATACATAATTTGAAACAAAATTGTGATCATTTTACATGCTGTATTATAATTTTTTCCATTTAACAATATATTATGCACATTTTCTCATATGATTTTGAAGGATTATATAATAACTTGTATAATAAATAATTATATCATCATAATTGATTTCCCTATTCTTGGACGCGTATCGTTTACAGTTTTTCACCTATATTAATAATTCTGGAACAAATCTCCTTGTAAATTAATCTTTGCCCTCATCTCTGATCATTTCTGTTTCTTAAATTCCAAGAAGTAGAATTGTTTGTTAAAATACATGTTTATTTTTAGTGCTTTTGTTACATGTTCCCAAATTGCTCTCCAGAAAGATTGCACCCACTTCCACTCCCAAAAGTAGAGTGCTCAAGAAATAATTTCATCTTTAAGCCAAAACTTAAAAAAAAAACATATTCTGCATATCATCAGAGTATAAATTTCAGTAGGTATGAGAGTACTTGTCAAAATGTAAGATAAAAATATTCAAAGAGAAAATAAGAATATAACATGAGACCCTTATGGAAGATGTCATGACACTAACATTACAATATTTCTGTTCAAATTTTAATTGTCACCTTCTCTTTAACTGTATTAATCACTTCACCATTGTAGGAGACCTAGTATTTCAAAGGGAAAAAGAAACAGAGTTTAAGCATACAAGCCTTTTTGGAGTAATAAGAAGTTTAACATGATCCCTTCATATTTCAATTATGAGGACTTTCTTTTAAATCTGGTTATAAATAATTTAATATGGCACCTCCTCAGAACTCAAGCAGAGATTATTCTGCAGGGCTATTGACTCTGCATGTTAAGTCTGTTGTATAAAAGAAAGTCTAGATAGCAGGGTCTTCCCACAAAGGCATAATACACCCGCACGCCTCTGGTCATTGCCCATTGCTCTTCCGTCTGCCTTTCTCTACCCTATTCATTCTGTCATCAGCATTCATTTATCTTCAATGAGATGCTGATGTTATCCAGCCCAGTCTTCTGACCTCTTTCTGAACCCTCTAAAGTGCAATCTAGATTAATCAACTCAGAACTTACTATTCTATACATTCTATTCTAGTTGGCTTTGGAATGGATTCTGACATGTTATCAACATTTCTGCTTATCTCAGAGACCTCACAATGGCATATACAGTTCTTGCTAATCTTTTTTAAGTATGGTCTGATGGTAAGGGACATAATTTGGATGTGCTAAGTCATATAAACATGAGATGTGAAGGAGAGAATATATTTATGTATGGTATATTTTACACTTGAAACGTTGAGCATCTCTTTTTAACTGCTAAAGTACTAAAACTGAGACATTGTGTGAAATCTGGTTGACATTCTTCTTCTTCTTTTCTTTTTTTTTTTTTTTGTAGACAGGGTCTCTCTCTGTCACTCCAGTTAGATCGCAGTGGTGTCATCATAACTCACTGCAACCTCAAACTACTCCTGGGCTCAAGGGGTTCTCCTGCCTCAGACTCCTGAGTAGCTGGAACTACAGGTGCGTGTCAGCACATCTGGCTAATTTTTTTATTTTTTGTAGAGACAGGGTCTCACTCTTGTTCAGGCTGGTCTGGAACTCCTGGCCTCAAGAAATCCTCCCACCCTGCCTCCCAAAGTGCTAGGATTGCAGGTGTGAGCCACCACACTTGGCCAACATTCAATTATTAATATAGAACCAAAGTTATACTGCTACCTAATGTTGCCCAGAGATTTCCCAAGGTCACCAGTTCAGTGCAATGACTGGTTCTATACAGGCCAAACCATCTCAGGTTGGTTTCTTGTCAATCTGAGATCATCATGCCCCAAAGACCCTGGGGCAGCCAGACAGGTTCATGCCAGGCTCATGCCAAATGTTTGGTAACTATTAACCCAAACATGAGTGGATCAGTTAAAGCTATATCCCCAAGTTTCACAAATAAAATTCCAAGCCTTGTGAGAAGGATTCACACTTTCAAAGGTGTTAGAAGATTCCCTGGGAAAGATGGACCAGGCCAGAACCCAGAGAAATCACCCAAAACCAAAATATTCTTAAGAATAGAGTCAAATAGACTTTCACGTTACCTGTGTTTACCTATTGTTAGTCTTGTCTGTTTCTCAATATTCTTCCAATAAAATGCTTCTTGGATAATTTTCTCCACAACGTAGTCCTCTTTTGCCTCGGTAATTATTAAAAAAAAAAAAAACCAGCAGACCTTAACGTAACTAAAGCTACAGTATTGCAGCTATGGAATATCAACATAGCTTCAACTGATCAGCCAGGAGAGAGGTAAAGAATGTCTATTCTCTTCTTTCTTAGGGTTCAGCAGAGCATCCTCCTGTATCTTGATTGCACCTTCCTGGTTATTCACTCATTTATTCATTCAACTAACACAAAGCATCTGCTACATGCCAGATGCTGTATTAGGTCTGACGACAGAGAAAAACACACAAACGATGCAAAAGCGAGATGGCAAATACATGCTAAGTAGAGGCACTTGGAAGTGTTATGGGAGCCCTGAGAACAGGCATGAGCCTCCCTGTGTTTTGCTATTCTCCACACTGTGTATCTGCCTCCTATTAGTGGAATATTTTGTTTAGCTAGAAATAGCCAGTCAAAAGTGAATAATAAATCAGGTTAATTCAGGGGAAAATACTTATTTCCCCCCATTGCAAGCAGACATCTTAAACTAAATTTAGATAAATTGAGAATTAAAGCGTCATTTACAAAGTTCTTTATTTTGCCTTTCCTTGCCCAGTCAACTGAATTCCTTGTACTATACACATATAAACTGCAATGTTTTCTTCTGCAAAAGACTTAAGGAGTTGGTAGCATTTAAAGTATGCCTTGGCTGAGTGCAGTGGCTCATCCCTGGAATTTTAGAACTTTGGAAGACCAACGTGGAGGATACCTTGAGGCCAGGAGTTCAAGACCAGCCTGAGCAAGAGTGAGACCCCAGCTAAAAAAAAAATAGAAAAATTAGCCAGGTGTGGTGGCATGTCCCTGTAGTCCCAGCTACTTGGGAGGCTGAGGCAGGTGGATTACTGGAGCTCAGAGGTTAGAGGTTGT
Organism: Mirza zaza; assembly: GCA_008750895.1. Lineage (NCBI taxonomy): Eukaryota > Metazoa > Chordata > Mammalia > Primates > Cheirogaleidae > Mirza > Mirza zaza. The sequence goes on from VSMD01070435.1 coordinate 40,600, forward strand.
AGTGAGCTATGATCATGCCACTGCACTCTAGCCTGGGTGACAAAGCAAGACCATGTCTCAAAAAATAAAAAAAGGTATGTCTTGTGGGACCTTTCTAAGACTATCAGATAATATACTATATTTAGGTGGACAGTATTCCAGTCTTGAGAAACATCAAATTCTCTAAGTCTTTGATAAACAACATGCTTCTCTTTTGCTGGGATACACTTTTCCCATGTATTAGTCATTTTGTTTCTATGGACAAATTGTTTTCTAGAGCATGTTGGGGTGGTACTTTTAGTCTTTGACTTTATGCTACTGGGATTATTCATTCTTCTTTCCACAGTAGGAAATAAAAACAATTGTTAAGATAACCTAGTAAAACGTTTAACCCCTCAGACCAATGCCCACTTTCTCTGCGTTTGCTTCCTTCAGTTTGGTGAGATTATACGATGGTTCCCCACAGCACCGTGAAGTAAATGCAGCTTCCTTCAGACGACACCCACTCCTTTCCACAGCCCGCCCCTGCGTTCCACGTGATCACAGGTGAGCCTCAGAAGCAGATGTGCATGTCACGTGGGTGGAAAAGGTCACCACGGGAAACACACAGCAGCAGGTGGCACTGCACTCCTAGATACACCAGGACTTCAGAGCCAGATGTATAAAACAGCTTCCGTGTGCTCCGGGAAGGGTGGTCTAGGGGGCTGGGAATACATCTGGGGTCTTGGAGAGCCACGAGGGATGCACGTCTCAGCGTCCCTTGCCATCCTCACCCAAGTCCTGGGCCTCCTTAGAAGCCCACAAAGAACACGTTGAGAATGGAACCTGTTTGTGTCTCATTAATGTTCTTCAGTCTGGTCTCTGGGAAACCTGCTGCAATGGTTAATTTTGTGTGTCAACTTGACTGGGTGCCCAGACATTCAGTTAAACATTATCCTGGATCTTTCTGTGAGAGTGGTTTTTGGAATGAGATTAACATTTAAATCGCTGGACTCTGAGTCAAGCAGATTGTCCTTCATAATGTGGTTTGGCCTCCTCCAACAGTGGAAGGCCTGGCTAGAAAAAAGGCTCACCGCCACCGAGCAAGAGGGCGTTCTGCCAGTAACCTGCTTCCAGACTTGAACCGCAGCTCTTCCCTGGGCCTCCAGCCTGCTGGCCCCCTCCGCAGCCTCTGTGACCAAGTGAGCCAATTCCTCAAAATAAATCTCTGTCTCTCTCTATATATATATAACAAAGTACATGTGTGAGAGTGTGTGTGTATGTGTGTCTATTTGTATACACCCTATTGGTTCTGTTTCCCTGGAGAACCTTGACTGATATACCTGCTCTATGCTTTTCAGTGGAGGATATTCTCAAATTAAAAAAAAAAAAACAAGGCTACCTGTTGGAGGCCTAAGTAAGAGCCACTGTCCTCAGGAAGCAAATTTAGACTCAAGGAAAACAGTAAGAATCACAGGTCTCCTTTCTCCCAGGAAGGAAACAATCTTGGAAGGGTCAGACCCCTAAAGTTGGAATATCAAAAGCTACATGCAGATGAAATATGCAAGGAGCCCCACTGGACTAAGTGCCCTGCTTAATCCGTCAGTGAAGGAAAACACCATAGGAGGGACTTTGCAGATTTTCTATTCAATCCACAGGTAAAATCGTCCAAGAAACAGAAACTAATAAATCAGAACTGAGCAGGAAACCTTTGGCAGTTGCTATGGACTGAATGTCTGTGTCCCTGTCACTGCCTCAAATTCATGTTGAAGTCCTGACCCCAGTGGGGTGGTATGAGGAAGTGGATCCTTTAGCAGATGGTTAGGTCATGAGGGCTCCAGCCTCACGTGGGATTAGTGCCCTTATAAGAAGAGGCCAAGAGCTAGCTTTCCTTCTGCCATGTGAGGGTACAGCAAGAAGATGACCCTCTGACATTTCCTAGCTGTGTCTACCAGAAAGGCCTAGAAACAATGATAAATGCAGTATCAGTGACCTCTCCTAGCACCTAGACTGTGGTCTCTAAATGCAATTTCCCACCAAAAGGAAACCAGGCTGCTCAGGAAAATGGCTAATTAGCTTGGGCAGGAAACGATTACGACAAGCCCAGAACATTTTGTCATGTTAGAAGGCAAGGAAGCTATAAAAACTACTTGGTCATGACAACAAAATGCAGAGAAGCCAATTGGAAGTGGCTCCCAGGGACCAAATATGGGTCAATTCGAACATCAGTATGAATGAGTTGGAACGCGTTCAAACCAATGAGTTTATGATGGTGCTAAACAAACAAAAATCATTGATCATCTTTGGAGAATGCTAGGGAACCAACTTATTTTCCTGGGGGGAGAAAAAAAGAAATTAGAAAAAAAAATAAAGAAGAAGAAGGCCTGCACCAGGACCCTGCCCCTGCTGGCCCCCTGATCTCAAATTCCAGCCTCTAGACAGAATTGTGAGAAATCGGTATTTGTTGTTTAAGCCACTCAGTCTGCAGTCATTTGTTATAGCAGCCTGAACTATGAAAGCAGCTGAGCATTTACCCTCCTGAATAAAATTTAGCACAAGCATTTAGCATAAAGAAAACTAAAAGCATAAAGAAGCAATAGAAGGAGCAAGGGAGTATATATATATTTTTTCCCTCTGAAGTACCAAACGGTGGCTATTGATGGCAGTTCACAGAGAGAGTAATGTTCTCTTCAGGATGTCCAAAAGCCAAACTGGCTGCATGAATTAGATGCCTAACTTTAAACACAAAACATCTCTAGATTCTTATTGGACAAATAAGCAAAGTGTACCATCAGCGGCCTAAACACCCCATTTCAATTTTACTAGAAGCCAAAAATGAAGTTAGAAATCATTTGGCTCCCAGATATGGCCTCACAGCTGAGACATGAAAGATATTAAACTGCCCCCCCCTTACCACTCTGGCCACCCTGTGTTCCTGACCCTCACCCTCTCCGTGGGGGACATCTGTACCCTCACTGTGCTCTAACTCAAAGCTCATCCGAGCTTCCCAATCTTCTCCCCAGCTTTACTGAGGTATAATTGACAAATAAAAGTTGTATGTATTTAAGGTATATGACATGATTTAATATGTGTGTACATTGTAAAGTGATTACCACAACCAACCTAATTAACATATCCATCACCTCGTATATTACCTTTTTGCATATTTGAGAACAATTGCTAGTCTCTAAGCAAATTTCAAGTAGATAGTACATTATCATTAACTATAGCCACCAAGCTTTACATCAGATCTCCAGAATGTACCATCCTGCATAGCAGAAACTTTGTACCCTTCTATCATATCTCTGCATTTTCCCATTCCCCAGTCCCTGCCAACCACATTCTATTCTCTGCTTCCAAAAATTTGACTTTTTTAGGCTTCACAAATCAGTGAAGCCATGCAGTATTTGTCTTTCTGTGCCTGGCTTCTTTTACTTAGCGTAATGTCCTCCAGGTTCATCCATGCTGTCAAAAATGGCAGAATCTCTTTGTTTTTTAAGGTCGAGTAATATTCCATTGTGTATAATACTGCATTTTTGTTTATCCATTCAGCCATTAATGGACAGATAGGTTGTTTCAATATCTTGGCTATTGTGAATGTTTCGATGAACATCAGTCTTCACTTTTAAAATATATTTTCATTTTAAAAATCATTCAGATACGCAAAAAGAATAAAAACAGAATAGTGCAACCCACCACTCAGAAATAACCATATTAATATTTGGTGACTATCTTTCCAGACTTTTCTACTACTGCCATCCTCATACAAGTTGTGTTCAATTTCTTTCTCTCTAAATAACTGTTCCAAAAAGGGTTTTTTTGTTTGTTTTTTTTCAGAGACAGAGTCTGGCTCTGTTGCCCCAGGTAGAGTGCAGTGGTGCCATCATAGCTCACTGCTACCTCAAACTTGTGGGCTCAAGCGATCCTCCGACCTCAACCTCCCAAGTAGCTGGAACTACAGGTGCATGCCACTGTGCCTGGCTAATTTTTCTGCTTTTAGTAGAAATGGCATCTCGCTCTTGCTCAGGCTGGTCTCGAACTCCTGAGCTCAAGCAATCCTCCCACCTTAGCCTCCCAAAGTGCTAAGATGACAGGAGTGAGCCACCGCACCCAGCCTTGAAAAGATTTTAAAGGAGTTTTGACACATCCTCTGGGTCTCTATTTTTGTTATTTATTAAATGAGGATGGTGTTCATAATTCCTATCTGGTCGGGTTGCTGGGAAAATTAAACAAGTTAGTTCACCTACTACCTGGGAAGTAAATTGTCCTTCCTACTCTCGTCTATTCTTCCTTCCTTATTGATTCATTCCTTGAACACATGTTTATTAAGCCCCTGCTGTATGCCAGGCACTGTACTAGGCACCAGGCTCTCAAGGGTGGGCCAGAAGATGGCTGTGGTGCCTGCACTCGCGGCTTGACACACATGGAGACACGGGGCTTATGGGACTCACGGTGAAACCACCAAACCTGGGGGGAGGGAGGTAAAGTGTCCCAGGCAGAGAGGACAGCGTTACCAAAGTCCTGAGACAGATGGTTGGAATGCAGCTGACGGACACCCTGAGTCCAAGAAGGAAGGCGTTTGTGCTGGACAAGGCTGCCCACACAGGCAGAGGCCGTGTCAGCAAGACCTTAGATTTCAGGGTAAGGAAAGCTAAATGCAGCCCAAAGTCAGCAATAGTGTGTGTGTCAGGTCAGCAAGCTGCCCTTGGTTCTTGGTGCACTCTTTTTTTTTTTTTGAGACAGTCTGACTTTGTTGCCTGGGCTAGAGTGCCGTGGCGTCAGCCTAGCTCACAGCAACCTCAAAATCCTGGGCTCAAGCCATCCTTTTGCCTCAGCCTTCCAAATAGCTGGGACTATAGGCATGCACCACCATGCCTGGCTAATTTTTTCTATCTATTTTTAGTTGGCCAATTAATTTCTTTCTATTTTTAGTAGAAACAGGGTCTCTCTCTTGCTCAGGCTGGTTTCGAACTCCTGATCTTGAGCGATCTACCCACCTCAGCCTCCCAGAGTGCTAGGATTACAGGCATGAGCCACAGCGCCTGGCCCTTGGTGCACTCTTGACAAAGAATGACAAGACACACTGATAGCAAAGCAAGCAAGAGGCAAAGTTTATAGAGCAAAAGCAAGATGCGTTCACCCCAGACAGTGAACTGTTGCTACAACGCCCTGACTGTTAACTGAAGTTTTCATTTTATATTTTCTGGTTTGGCCCCTGCCTGGCTGGTGTGGCTCACATGTCACCTTGATGGACAGCTGTTAGTCATGTAACCTGAGTCTTGCCATGCATACAGATTTCCCATGAGCCTCTCTGAAAGCCTACTGGGTAGGGGGCAAAACTGCAATGCAGATTTATGCTAATGGCATGATAATTGGCCCAAGGTTACTTTGGGTCATCTTCCAGACTCCACTGCACCTGCGCTGCTTCGCTTTCTGGGAATCCCCAGCTGCTTTTGCAGTTGGCAGCCTAAGTTCTGATGAGCAGTGCGTTCCTCCACCCTCCTGCTGTGGCTCTTATCTGAAGTGGGGGGCACTTGTCCCCCTCATCCCCAAGAGCACTGGAGCCCCTCACTGTCTACCTAACATTTGTATCATGGTCTCCATCACTGGGCTTCTGCTGTGTTTCCACCCCCTGCACAGCCCCAGCCTCCACTTCTGAACCTCTGCCGTGGGCACCCCGACTGCTCCACAGTCCTCCCGGTTGAACTGGCTGTCCCATGAATTTTGCTCCTTTCCCTCACCATCATGTTTTTGTATTGTCTCTGCCATCTGCAGTTTGCCATGGTGAGAAAGAACTGGGACCTACTTCCTCTAACTGGTACAGAGACTGGAATTGTGCTGCCTTGGCCAGAGTGGCTGGAGCCCCCAGGAGCTGACAGAGAAGCAGGATGGGGTCACCCCTAGACCCTCTAAGGGCAGCGCAGCCCTGCCCACACCTCCATCGTAGACTTCTGGCCCCCACAACTGTAAGAAAATACATTTCTATTGTTTTAAGCCACCTGGTTTATGGTCACTGGCTACAGTGGCCCTAGGAAACCAATACAGGCACGTGTCCATTATTCTCTTCTTAAAAATTGCTAATATAATTATTAATATCAAGTGGAGGCCATGACATTCATAACTGTTAGAGTTACTGGTGACCTACATGTTTGTTATTTTATTGTAAAACAAATGGTGTTGCTTATGCATAAGTGAGGTAAACATTTCCTCTCTCTCTTTTTTAATCTTTGCTTGGTGAACTCATTTACCAGAGTAAAGGCAAAAATAAACATCAGTCCATCCTAGTCCAAAGCCCAATTTGCAAGACCTGGAATGAATAAGACACTGCTGGAAAACGGCCCAATCCTATATTCTATTTCTATAGAATGTGATTCTTGTGTTTGGCTAATGTATTTAAATCTGCAGCCAAAATCATCTGCTCCACATTTACACTCGATTTTCAAAGCTTGGAAATGTTTGCCAAGCAGCATCCTGCTTCTGCTTGTTTCTCGGGGCGAGCTCAGTGGCTTCGCTGCAGGTAGAGTCTTGACGTCTGTTAGCCTGGGCGGAGCTTCTCAACCAATGCAGTGCACAACCTTGGTGGCCCTGGGGCATTTGTTTTTGATGGGGGGGGGGGGTTCTTGCTATTGGCATTCAGTGGGGCAGTGGCAAATTGTCCCACCCCAAATGCCCATAAGCACCACTCAGAAAAATATTACTAAGGATTTCCAATGCAACATCCGTGACATGCCAAGGTCATGCCATTTGTCATTAGATGGGGGAAAAATAATTAAAAATGATTTTATTGGCTGCTTCTCTTTGTAACCAAGGTACCTTATGCGTAATTCCCTTATACCTTTTTCTCACTGTATTGTGTGTGTTCGCATGTTCCTCTTCCTGTAGTCTCCATGTTCCATCAGAACAGAGATGTCACTTCACTCATGTTTGTGTTCCCAGCGCAGTGTCAGGAACAGAGTGGGTGCTCTGTTGGATAAGTGAGATAGTGAAAGCTTGGTGAGCCAAAAAGTGTAGAAAATGTTTGTAAGAATGAATTATTTCTTTTGTTACAGAAATACTCTTTGTTATCCTGTGGGCTCTGGTTTAGTCTTAGGGAAAGGACATATGATTTGGTATCCTGACCTAGGGTTCTTGACATGTGGGTTTTATCATTATCTTCCTATGTCTTTGTTCCTCCATCTGGGAAATAGGGGAGTTAGGGTTTGGTCTGCATTACTCTAAGGTCTCTTGTAGCTCAAAACTTCTGCTTCTTTGTTAAATAAAGACTATAGTACACCAAGATTAGACACCATAGCCCTATTGCCAAGGGCAAACAATTTCTAAATTCTCTGCTAATCTTCTAACAGCAGGCAATACCTTATTCAATGTCAGAGTCTAGATTTGGCCAAACATTCCTTTGTAGAAGCTACATTTTATTTTATGTATTTATTTTTTAAATTTTTAATTATTGTGGGTACATAATTGTTGTATATCTTTATAGCATATATGGGATGTTTTGATTTATGCATACAAGTAGGATTAATCAAATCAGGGTAATTGGGGTATTCATCACCTCAGACATTTATCATTTCTTTGTGTTAGGAACATTCCAATTCCACTCTTTTAGTTATTTTAAAGTACACCCTTATTTATTGTTGACAGAAGCTACATTTAAAAAAAACTAATACACCTACCTGGAGAATGTAAGCTATATGGTCATGTGTTATCCTGGTTTCTATGGCAGCATATTTTTCTTGTCATCCCTGGAGGAAGAAAGGGAGGACACCAAAAGCTGTTCCATGTAATCGGAGTTGATAGAGAATGAATGTAGCATAACAGTGGAAAGAAGAGAACGTGATAAGAAATGATGGGAAGTCATTTTGTGATGTTGTATAAAAGCTTATTATTTCCATCTCGCTAGCAGACTCTATTGTCTTCTCAGCTTGCATAATTTGATGAAGCAAGCTACCTAGTTGAGAGACCCACATGGCAAGACATTGAAAGCAGCTCCAACCAACAGCCAGGAAGGAACTAAGACCCTTCATCCAGCAACCCACAGGGAATTAAACCTTGCCAACATCCATGTGAGCTTGGAAGTGAATCCTTCTCCAATTGAGCCTTCCGATGGCCACAGACCAGCTGAGTTGATTGCAGCCTCTTAGAAACCCTGACGTGGAAGACCCAGCTCTGCCTTGCCTGGATTCCTGACTCACAGAAACTGTGAGATAATAAATGTGTGGCATTTTAAGCTGCTACATTTTGGGGTAATTTGTTTCACAGCAGTAGGTAACTAATATACATGGTATCAAGAACTCACATATAGTTTGTTATCTGCCACCACAGAACCTAAACACCAGTGACTATGGTTTGTTCTTCCCTCTGGGTATTTATTTTATTGCTTAAAACTTCTTTTGGTCAGATTTAACGTCACCAGTGATGAGACACAGCATGTCAACATTATGTACCTCTTGATAACATTCACTAAGAAGAAGGGCACGGCATCACCTTGGTAATGTTCTTGCCAAAAATGCTTAACTTTAGTCTATTGATGAAAAAAACATCCAACTGGTGCACATTGAGAGTTTTACTACTATTTTACTGCGTGGTTCTTTCTGAGTCTTGGTTTCTTCATCTGGAAAATGAAGGGATTGGACTGCCCACTATTCTTCAAAAGTGTCAAAGTCATGGAAGACAGAGAAAAATTAAGGGTGGCACAGCGGGAAAGAGACTCTGGAGACATGACAACTAAAGGCCACATGTAATAAGAAAAGGGACATTAGAGAAAAAACTGGTAAAATTCAAATAAGATCCCTAGATTAGTTAATAGCATTGTATCAGCATTAATCTCCTAGTTTTGGTAATTACACTATGGTTATGTAAAATATTAACATAAGGGGAAGTTGAGGGTGAAGCATATACAGGAAGTTTCTCTATTTTTTTTTGTTACTTTTCAGCAAATCTAAAGTTATTTCAAAATTCAAAGTTTAAAACTAAAAACTCTGGTATTCTAAGATTGGATTCCATGGCTCTTTGGTCTCACAACCCAAGTTAATGGGTGCAACACCTTTGATGTAGGCTTGCAAAAGAGTCTCTCCTCAGTAGATTTTTATCAACCCATATCAAAGGACAGCCTGCTTTTGAACAACAGGTGGAGTTTGCATTTCTGCCATATTGACTATTTTTATTTAAACTCCTATAAGCCATGAGCTCAGTTTTAATTAATCCCTTCTAACTTTATAGAGTCAAGAGTCTACAGGTTTTAGTCTCTATCCTTCAGATCACTAATGATAGAAGGAATTGCTCATCCAAATCATTAGCAAAAAAAAAAAATATGCACATCAAGAGCCCTTATATACAGCTCTTTAGTCACATTTTTATACGTTTACATGTTTTGACTGTGACTTACATCAAACCTCAGTTATCTGCAAATATGTCCAGAACCCACATAACATACATTTCATGATGATATTAGGAGAAAGCGATTATTAGTAATAATTATGTATTATGGTCACAGAAACTGCCATTGCCCTAATTATTTGTGGTAATAACTAATATTTTATTTTTACTACATACCCGCCACCGAGCAGACCACTTTAAGGACTATTTCTTTTATTCCTTCAATAGCACTCTGAGGTAGGCGAGAGTAAGTCAGCAAACACACATTCACTAGTAATATCTGGCTTTGGAGAAAGAGCTGGGTGGGTTACACCGGGCCCTGGGGAAGGTTTGTGCTGCAGAAGTGACTGAGTTGTCACAGCAACGTCCACTATTTGATCAATTCCTTTCTATTTATGTCTTTTAAACGAGTTAGGGTTGGGGGAAGGAGGGAGGGAGGAAGGAAGGAAGAAAGGACAGAAAGAAGGAAAGAAACATTTCAAGTTATATAATGAATCTCAACGTTGTCATAAAAACGAAACTTTTACTTTGATGTGTTTTAAATTGGAGAAGTTTCAGATTGGAGGAGAAAGACTCAGGAGGAACATAAATGACATTTTAAAAAATATGAAAGGCTTTTTGGGGAGAGGGGGATTCGAATTGTTGTGTGTGTTCTGAGAAGGAAGAATGGGGACCATTGGGCAGACGTTTACAGAGACACATTTCAGCTCATTATAAAGAAACTCTTTCTAACCAGGTAGTCCAATTATCGGAGAGGCTGCCTCGGGACTTGGTGAGCTCATGGTCCCTGGAGGGCTGCACAGGAAGTTGGATGACCAATGCTCAAAGAAGGAAAATAAAAGCAGGGGGGTGGTACTTAAATTAGATGACCCTGAAAGTCCCTTCTAGCCAGGATGCTCTGTGAGAAGTTCTCATCTTCTACTTTGCTACTGGATGACACCCTTAAGAGAGGGCAGTTTCCAACTCTTTATTCCCTGGCGTCATAGCTGTAGGCTGCTTGTATGTCGAGCTCAGAGAAGCAAACCAAGTGGGTGTTTGGAGGCAAGAGGCTACCTCAGACAGCCAGAGAATTGCTGTCAATGTTTTTCAGAGCTGAGAGATCTATATGGGATCTAAAACTTGCAAGACTCTAACTTTGTCCACTCTTGTTCCCGGTGGTCTTGGTCAACCTCACTTGTAAGCCGGAAGCTGTGCAATATGGCGGGCGAGATGCCAGCTGGGGGGTTAGCCTGCAGCTGCCCGAGTGGCATCATCTACTCGTTCACTAGACAAAAGCCTACAGTTCCTTCCTCTTCTCCATGTCGTCCCCAAACCATGCGAACCACTTTCTGTCCATTAGACTGTCTAAACACCTCTCAAAACTCCCCCTTGCTCTCCGTTTCCACTATTTCTGCCCTCACTGGCTTCTAATGGTCTCTCTTTCTCCCCTCCAGCTTATTGCAGGCTGGATCCTTAATCCAACAGCCTTATTCAATAGCTGGGTCATTAATGCAGATCTCCACTGCTTAAACATTCTTATATAGCACCTTTCTTTTCGTGGGCTTGAGGATAAAATCCAAAGTCCTAACAATGTCCATCAGACCTTTCAGGGGAAGGTCCTTACTTAACTCTTCTCAGCTCCCATCTGAGCACGGGGTGGCCCCCCTCAGCTGCACTGAAATGCTGATTCCTCCAATGCACCTGCTCCCTCAGAACTCTGGATCTTTCCGCACCCTGTGCTCACTTCCTGGAGGACCCTTCCGTTCTCCTGCACCTGCATGACTTTCATTATTCAGGGCTCCCACCCTCCTCTCTGAGAAGCCCTCCGCAGCCAACCCCGCTTCCAGCTGGGAGGAGGAGCCTTCCTGTCCCCACCCCGGGGCTCTCAGAACCACCTGTGTCTCGATGCCCAGCATTGTCGTGGTCATTTTACTTTGTCTGCTTCTCCCGTTAGACCATGAGCCTCTGAAAGACAGTAGCCAGTCCTGACTTGTCTTTGTATCTGCAGCGCCTCACCCAGTGCAAGATACGTAATCATAATAATAACAATAACAGCAGCAAGAGTGGCAATAACAACAGGGATTGAACTGTTACTACATGTCAGAAACTGTGCTCTCTAGGCAGGGCACAGTGGCTCACACCTGTAATCCCAGCACTTTGGTGGGAGGACTGCTTGAAGCCAGGAGTTCAAGACCAGCCTGAGCAACATATCAAGATCCCGGCTCTACAAAAAATAAAAACATTAGCCAGGCATGGTGACGTACCCACCTGTAGTCCCAGCTACTCGGGAGGCTGAGGTGGGAGGATTACTTGAGCTCAGGATTGCTTGAGCCCAGGAGTTCGAGGTTGCAGTGAGCTGTGATGATGCCACTACACTCCAGCCTGGGTGACAGAGCAAGACCCTGTCACAAATAAATAAATAAATAAATAAATAAATGTAAATGTAAAGAAACTGTGCTCTCTGCTTCTCAAGTATCGCTTCTTTTAATAAGAACTTTATACACATTTATTGAAATAATAAAATTTGGCCGGGCGTGGTGGCTCAAGCCTGTAATCCTAGCTCTCTGGGAGGCCGAGGTGGGCGGATCCTTTGAGCTCAGGAGTTCGAGACCAGCCTGAGCAAGAGCGAGACCCCATCTCTACTATAAATAGAAAGAAATTAATTGGCCAACTAATATATATAGAAAAAATTAGCCGGGCATGGTGGCACATGCCTGTAGTCCCAGCTACTTGGGAGGCTGAGGCAGAAGGATTGCTTGAGCCCAGGAGTTTGAGGTTGCTGTGAGCTAGGCTGACGCCACGGCACTCACTCTAGCCTGGGCAATAAAGTGAGACTCTGTCTCAAAAAAATAAATAAATAAATAAATAAATAAAAATAAAAAAAAAATAAAGATAAAATTTAAGCATGTTCCAGGACTGTGCTAAACACCACAAGAAACACTAAGGACCATATTCTTTAAAGGAATTGGAAATATAATCAAATAGCAATAATAGTGCATGATTCTTCCAAGCAAAACTACCACCCAAAGAAGGACATCATTCAAATTGCTTCTAATTTATTAAAAGAGGAATAGTTCTTATTATCTAAAAATAAAAATATACCAATAGTAATTCTAACTATTATGAATAGTTGAGAAACTGGAAGTAAGAAAAGGGCACAAAGTACTTAGTGTAACCAAAACCCTGCACGTAATATGGCTTTGTTCACCAAAACATTGACTAAGAATGGAATGTTTCCACTTAATCTTAAATAATCCATGTGAGTTCATCAACTCAACAAATCTATGGACTGTTTATAGTACAACAGGCCAATGAACATTACATTTCCCTATATATATGTACCTATAAACATACATTCATATATATGTCTATGTGCATATATGTGGAAATAAACAGAAGCTAGAAAAGAATGATGTGAATCATGTGAAACATTTAAGACAACAAAGCCAAGCTAAGTGTCTGAGCACCATTAGAACCTCAGAATGGGAAGAGTTTAGTGTGGCTGATTGTAACTAGGGAAGCTTCATGCAGGTGACAAGATCTGAAGATGAAATTGTGGGGTACTGAATGTACAAAAGACAGAAAGATGGGCTTTCCAGGCAGCGAAAATGGCATGCACAAAAGCTTGGGTGAAGCCACCAGCATGTTCTCTGAAGTCCAATTCTTACCCATGTCTTTAAAAACCACAAAGGGCTGGTTCTTCTGATTCATGTCTGTGCTTTTGTGCCACTTGTTATGCTAGGTGAAAGAATGTGTCTTTTTGATGTATGCTACCCATTGCCAAGGCTGCAGCGCTGTCAGAGATGAACACAAGATGTCTCCTTCCTTATCTCCTCTGAGATGCTAACAGGCTGCCTCCCAGTTCACGTTCCACTCTAAAGCTGGTTAGTGGACCTGTGTACTGGTTCCACCTGGGCATATAAATTACTCTCTCTGCTCAAATTGCTTCGTAGAGTGCCAAAATTTATCGTGTGGAGAGGTAACTATGGTCTGTTGCAGTTTTATTGGCGTCTGTGGAATAACCCTGAACTTAGAGTAAATTTCAGCACACCAAGCAATTTATATAACTACCGCCAATTATCCATTGTTCGGAAATAATGTATGAAATGATGGGCAGCACTTGTTAAGAATCTGCTGTACATCTGAGATTGTAGGGGGATGTCCTGTTATCTGGGGACAAAACCAGCAGGGAAAAGCCAAGGCCTGAGCCCAGGCCCACAGGCTGGGACTGAGCAGGCAATAAGATGTCGCTCAGTTCCCAGGGAGTCAGGCTGGAAGATAAAATACGATGTCCTTTAGATAAAGACAGACACACACCTATCTCTCCTCTTGATCCGGATTTTAAATGTCAGCGCTGGGAAATGCAGCGACCAGAGCACTGGGACTGGGATGACCCACTGGGCATTTGAGATGGGAAGCAAAAGCCACCAACACTCAGCTCTGAGGACCAGTCTCAGGGCAAGTCCCCAGATGCCCACTATGTGGTCATTCCCACCACTTCCACCCCAGGGAAATGTGGGGAGAGCGCAGGATGGATGTCACAGCGACAGTCTGAGGGTTGCCTAACAGAGGACGAGGAGGCGGCAAAATATGAATTTTGTGACCAATTTTTGGTGCTCAGGCCAAACCGCCAAAACAGGAGGTATAGATGGGGCTGGCTCCACTTGAATTCAAGCAGACTTTCTGAACCTCGCCCTCTTTTTCCCTCCCTGCCCTCAGGGGCTGTGCTGACCACAAAGAGCCTGAGGGAAGTGAGCGCGGGGTGCAGTAGTTCCCTGGAGGCTGTTTGTTGGGACAAGTCACTGACTGGGCTGAGTCACTGGCAGGTTCTGTGTGTTCGGGGGCTGTGACAGCACAGGGTGAAGCACGTGGCCCGGACTCCAGGGCAGGGTCAGGAGAGGCCACACTGATGAGCAAAGGAGCTAGGCAGGCAGGGCAGGCAAAGGGACAAGGAGGAAGAAAGGTAGGGAAGGGAAGGCAGAGACATGCTTGTAGGATGGGACACATCAGAGTTGTAGTTGAGAAAGATTCATCTGGTGGAAAATGTTGACTGGGTTTGTTAGGGACTGAATGTTTGTGTCCCCCACCCCTGCCCAAATTCATATGTTGAAACACTAACCCCCAATGTGATGGTATTAAGACGTGGGGCCTATGGGAGATGCTGAGGTAGTGAGGGTGGGATTATATTAATGATTAATATGTTAATTATTATTGTGATTAATGTATTAATATGAATTAATAATATTAATTATTAATTAATTAATTAATATTAATTGATAATATTAACAATTAATATTGCAGCCCCTTATACTAATAAAAGGGACTGCAGAGAGCTCTCCAGCCCTCTTTCCACCACGTGAGGATGCAGCAAGAAGGTGGCAGTCTAGGGACCAGGAGGAGAGCCCTCACCAGAACCTGGCGCGCCGGCACCCTGATCTCAGACTTCCAGCCTCCAGAACTGTGAGAATTAACTGTCTGTTGTTCATAAGCCTCCCAGTCTATGGTACTCTGAGATGGCAGCCCCGACTGACTACGACAGGGCTTAGGGGACACAGAAGGCACAAAATCAGCCAGGAGGCTGCTGCAGTAACCCAAGTACTAAATAAAGAAGGTTCCAAATCAAACTGGCCACAGTGGGGGATGAAGAGGATGAAACAGATTCGGGCCGTAATAATAAGGATGTATGAAAGAATAGACAGAAATTGCTCTGGGAGGCCGAGGAGGGAGGATCACTCAAGGTCAGGAGTTCGAAACAAGCCTGAGCAAGAGCGAGACACCGTCTCTACTGAAAATAGAAGGAAATGAGCTGGACAATTAAAAATATATAGAAAAATTAGCCGGGCATCGTGGTGCACGCCTTCAGTCCCAGCTACTCGGGAGGCTGAGGCAGCAGGATTGCTTGAGCCCAGGAGTTTGAGGTTGCTGTGAGCTAGGCTGACACCACGGCACTCTAGCCCTGGCAACAGAGTGAGACTCTGTCTCAAAAAAATAAAATAAAAGAATAGACAGAAATTGGAAGCCAGTTGGATGTGGACTGGGAGGGATGGGGGAAGAAAAGTAAACCCTGTGGTTAAGGCTTAGCTAGCTGGGTAGTTGACTGGGTAGATGCTAATGCCACTTACTGAACACTAAATCAGTTCGGGTCAGTACTGGTCAGGACACGGGAGCTGCTCTATGTATTCCAAGCGTGATGGGCTTTAACACAAGGAAATAGAGGCTTACGAAGCCTCAAGAGTGACTAGGAGTAGTTCCCAGAAACTCTTTAGCTGCTGCCCAGAAGAGAAGCTACTTTGAATCTCAAGAACTTCCAGAAAGCTTGGAACTCAGCCTGCAGCGCCGGTGCAGGTAATCTCCAAGAAGCCACTGGCAGCCGTCTACACTGTCCACAGCATTGCAGCAGGAACTCACTGGGTAGCTTGGCTGGAGAATAGAAAGTTGAGTTGGGGTTTTCTGTGTGATCTCCAAGTGGGACCTTCCATATATACATCTGGATCACAACAAAGAGCTCTGAACCAGAAGGACAGTTTTGAGAGTTGTGGAGCTCAAAAATAAAGTCACCCAGAGACACTGTAGAGAGAAACAACAGGACAGCATCCACAGCCGGCCCAAACGTAAGGCCATGATAAGCAGCAACCCAAGCTTCTTGATGCTGCCCACCCAGTCTCTAACACCAGGAGAGGCCTTCATTTCACTGAGAGGATGCAGGAGCCAGATTTAGTTGGTCCCATCAAGCCCCCTGCCTCACGTTCTCAAGTGCACGGCCTGTTGACCAATGTTGTGTATGGAAAAGGATCTGGTGATTGAACGTGGCTGCAGGTTTTGTGAGCCTGGGTTAGCTAAAAGCAGGAAGCAATGATGGTGAAGTGTGCGTAGCTAGAGACGAAAACTTCTGGCAGAATTCAGGCTTGAGATATGCACTGGGTAGGCTATTTTCTACATTTCATTTAAACCCTTGCTACAGCTGTCACCCAGAAGAGAAATAGGTCTGGTGAAAATCACATGGTTCAAAAGAACAGAATTAAGCAATTCTTCTTTGGGCTAAAGATTTCATGGCTTGTCTCATTCGCAGTGAGGGGAAAAGCTTTTTAAAAGAATAAATGCTTAAGAGACAACCTCCTATGGTTTGAATATTTGTCCCCTCTAAAAGTCATGTTGAAATTTAATCCTTTATGTGACAGTATTGAGAAGATGGGCCTTTAAGAGGTGATTGAGTCAGGAGGGCTCATGGATTAATGGATTAGTGGGTTAATGGGTTGATGGGTTAATGGATTAACGGATTGACATGGAAGTGGGACTGGTGGCTTTATAAGGAGAGGAAGAGAGACCCGAGCTAGCACACTCAACCCCTCCTCATGTGACACCCTGTGCTGCCTCAAGACTCTGCAGAGGCTCTCACCACTAGCAAGAAGGCCCTCTGAAAATGCAGCCCCTTGACATTTGACTTCTCAGCCTCCATAACCCTAAGAAATTAATTTTTTTCCTTATAAATTACCCAGTTTCCAGTAGTCTGTTAAAAGCAACAGAAAAAGGACCAAGACACACCCATGTTTACCAACCAAGTAATTTACAAGATCATTCAAGAAAAGTCAAAAGAAACTAATTTTGAAAGTGTATCCTAAAAAACAAAGTTTATGCAAAGATACACCATTGCAAATAGCATATCTCAGGGCACGGTAATTATGTCATTTCTAAAGTTTCCCCCAAAGTGCCATCATTCACTAAATCACAAGAGAGTAAGTGAAGGAGGGATTGACGAGAATGGTATAGGTTAGAAACAGACTCCTGACAACTTCTCTTCCACCCTTTTCATTGTTTTTTTTACCCTTAACAAAAATCTCCTTTTCCCTCTGTCCTCTTCTAACATCTAATCACTTTTCCTCATTCTCTGAAGACTATCACAATTGACCACAACCATTTCTGCCATTGTCCAACGTGACTTCAAGTCCATGGTGACACTCATCCAATATCCTGGATGCTCATCTTCTTGACCTCATCTTTAGTGAATGCCTCCTTTGCTTTACCTTAGCTTTCACCCTCCTGGTCCCATTCTTGACTCTTATCACCCGAAACTGTGTTATTTTTAAAAATTTACACATGTAAATATCCAACTCTATAACCACACCCTCCCATCCTTCCAGTTTCCTTGCTCAAGGACTCTGTAGTAAGCTGAATAACAACCCCCAAACATATCAAGTCCTAAGTCCTGTAAAAAATTACCTTATATGGCGAAGACTCTGCATATTTGCTTAAATGAAGGATCTTGAGATGGGTAGAGTATCCTGAATTATGCAAGTGGGCCCTAAATGAAATCACAAGTGTCCTTATATGAGATATGCAAAGAGAGATTTAACACAGGCTGAAGACAGGAAGTCAATGTGAAGACCTAGGCAGAGATTGCAGCAATGCAGCCACAAGCCAAAGAATGATCGTGGCCCCCAGAAACTGGAAGAGGCAAGGAATGAAGAGCCTCAAGGAAGAGCATGGTCCTACTGACACCTTGACTTCGGTCCAGTGAAAATGATTTCAGACTTCTGACCTCCAGAATTACAAAAGAATAAAATTTCTGTTGTTTTAAGCCACTAGGTTTGTGGCAATTTGTTACAGCAGCCACAGGAAACTAATACATGCTCCCACTGCAAGTGTTATTCAGTCTTGGAGGACTACCGGCCCCATGGCTCATCCACTTTCTCCCTGCCCTCTCCACCTTTCCCTTTTGTCTTCACTTCCTTTCCTATCCATCCTAAATTCCATTGTCCGTCATTACTATATTGCAAATATTCATAGTTCCCTTGCCCATCCCTCTTTCCATCGCCAACTGACTTACTCACCGTCCTCAATGAATTAAACCATCAGCCATCTCTGGGCCAGCACCTGGGCAACTAAGTCTTGTTGCAGAAAAATCACACAACCAGGCAGATTGACACCATTCAAAATTGTTAGCTGTGAACCTCAGCTGAGCCCTCCACAGTGCTTTGTTCCAGTGACACATGTATCACTGCCAACTCGACTTGGAGGTGGCACGCAGACATTTTTAAATCCAATGTGTCCAAAATCTATCTCATGATCGCACTCTCCAAACCCATTTCTCAATGTTTCACAGCTCAGGAAATGGCACTAATACTGCCCTGTTATTCATGTCAGAATCCTTGACACTTTTATTTTCTCATCCTGTAGACCAATCCATCACCAAGTCCTTTTGATTTTACTGTCTAAAGGTTTCTCAAAACTGTTCATATTTCTCCACTTTTTACCAATGCCACATTCAACTCACCGTCGTCATCTGCCTGAACTGGAGCAATGGCCTCTACACAGATCTCTGCATCACTCTTGCAGTTGGTTCATTTCTCAAGACTAGAGTTATTGTTTAAAAATACAAGTGTGATCCTTTTAGGTCTCTGCTTAAAACTGAATATCTAAATAGGTTTCACTTCCTCATAGGATAAAGTCTCAAAACTTTAGCATGGACTCCAGGGGCCCATGATTTGGCCTCTTCTCCTCTCTGCAGCCTCATCTTGATTTGTGCTTCTTCTTAATCCCTTTAACCCTTTGCACTCACTTGCTTTTTTCTCGATTCCTTTATTCTACTCAGGATTTAATTTTTTAAATACCCCAGATTTTACAAAGCGCGGCAGTAAAATAAAAAACTGGAGATTCTTTTCATACAAAGTTATTTATTTGGATTTTTTTATATTTCAAATTATTGATACATTCAAAGAGTAATTGCACTCAACATCCGAGTGCAAAAGGTTAAACTTCAGTCTTGCTGGCCTTATTTCAGTTCTTAGGATTGCACCAAATTCTTTCCAGCCTCAGGGCCTTTGCCTGCTCTCTTCTATTTGGATGGAATGTTCTTTCTTCCTTGCCCCACCAATAGACCCTCCCCCAGCCTACTTTTTTCTTATTCATCTTTTAAGTTCCTGTATAAATGTCATCGTCTCTGGGAAACCTTCTATGATCTCCCTGTCTAGGTCAGATCTTCGAATTATGTACTCCTAAATCCCCTATACTTCACCCACAGCACATACCCAGGTGAAAATTATTAATTACTTGCATAATTATTTGTTTAATGTATCCTTACTAGATTGTAATTTCTGTAAGGTCTGGAGCTTTGTCCATCTCATTCCTGGTGAATGTCTAGCACCAACAACAGTTCCTAGGCCCTAGGAGATGCATATTCAATTTTGGATGGAAGGAAAACATTAGGAGCTTGGGGAATACAATAGATGAGTAAGGCCTGGTTTTGCACCCAAGGAATTTGCATTTGGACACTTGTTCAGATTGCATCTCATCTAACTCCATCTCAGAAAAAAGAAATAATTTTATAACAAAGAGCATGTTGAGACAAGTGCCTAAGCAATTTAACATGGAAAGGGCTGTTTGAGTCATGGCCACTGTAAACTGCTGTGTGGGTTTTACTTCGCACTGCACAAGGAGTGTCACCAGGAGGTGGATGGGAGCTAAAATCCAACCATGCTCGGTTTTCCTAGCTACACATCTGTGGGGACCATATCTGCTGACGAAATCCTTTTTTTGTTAACTTGCAATTTGCAGAAAGCTATGGTAGGGACCAGTGGTTGCCTTGATTCACATCCCAAACACGGGGCCCCTTGGCGATTTTGGTGATGTGTAAAGAAATGCAACGGCCTAAAAATCAACCAGGTAGTAGAGGAACCAAGAAAAAGCTTGAGGCCAGTCCATTAATCTACTACGAAATGACCCAGACAGTTAACTCTGAGAGAGAACAGAAGATCTCAATATGTATTGAGTTCTGAGACAGCAATTAAGGACATCTAATAGAATCTGTAAGTGGTCCCTATCTGACTTTAAGATGTCTCTCAGAGGTCAAGAAGGGTCAAACAGGGCCTCAAAACACAAATCTTGCTATTTAACATTCCCAGTAATCTCAGCGTTAACCCCTCAGTAGCTTTCAGATATTGTGCCATTTGCTGCAAAATTAAAATTAGAATCAATACAATGAATACTCAGTATGCAAAACAATTCAAGGCTCTATTTCAGCATGAAGTTTCATTTAAGCTACAGGAATAAAAAGAAAAGACAACCCTTTGTTCTCTTCATTTCACAATTGTGCAAATGGCCTCTTAGCCAAAATAGCTCCTCTAATCTTTAAGTTTTAATTAGCTGCCCACAATTCATAAAATATCAGGAATTAAAATGCTGATACCTCATTCTCCTGAGAAATGGCACACAATTAACCTCTTTTTTCTGGTCAAAGGCAGAAATTGAGAAAGGGTAATGACAAAATTAATCTATTCTGGTGGCAAGGCTGGAAAACAGCATCCGACCCTGCGCCAAAGGGGAAAGCAATCTTTGGTGTGTTGAGAAACCACAGATTAGTTGCGCCTTTTGTATTCATACAAGTTCTATCACAAAATATTGGACCCCAAATATCTTACAAATATGTTAAATGATTCCTCAGAATTAATCAACCTAACCTGCCTTCCTGTTCTCTCTGAAAAGAGGTATATACATAGACTTCAAATAGTGTCAGACACTCTGGCTTTGTAGCAAGATGAGTAGAGAAAGAAAAGGCTGAGAAACCCCACACCTTCTTGGCATGATCTCCACATCAAAACATATGCCTGGCTCTAAAGTCAGGTGAGTGGCTGGCACCAAGTTTATGCCCTTCTGTAATAATTATCCCCCCAAAAGATAGACTCTGCCTTTTCTCCCTATTGGTAAATTACATGGCAAATACTTGAGTAGAATTAGCCATATCCACTTAAACTTAGTTGAAAGCTGATAGGATGGAAGAGAGCCAAGTACTTAGAAGGTAAAGATATTTCAGCTTAGGCTCTCAATGAAGACACATACAGCCTAGATAATGGTTAGGATTGAGGCTATGGAGACCATCTACACCACCTTGGCAACTCATGAGCTGTGTGATCTAGGGCAAGTTGCTTAACCTCTCTGAGCTTCTGCTACATATCTGTAAAACAGGAACAAAAATTTGTGCTGTGAGGATGAAACAGAGAATGCTTATAACATGCTTATCAGTACCTGGCATTTCAGGACTGCTTGTTAAGGTTAGCTGCTATTAATATAAATATTATTGTCAGTAGATGAACTCAGATATCTTTAATGAGTTTAAAGAGAGGATGTTTTTTCCTTTATTAAGAGCACTTTAGTAATTCCAATTGCTGCCCTTTGTTGTTGTTAACAGTTTTATTAAGATATAATTCACATACCATAAGCTTCACTCATTTATTTATTTTTTCATTTTTTTTTGAGACAGAGTCTCGCTTTGTTGTCCAGGCTAGAGTGAGTGCTGTGGAGTCAGCCTAGCTCACAGCAACCTCAAACTCCTGGGCTCAAGCGATCCTGCTGCCTCAGCCTCCCGAGTAGCTGGGACTACAGGCATGCGCCACCGTGCCCAGCTAATTTTATTTATATATATATATATATATATACACACACACATATATATATATATATCAGTTGGCCAATTAATTTCTTTCTATTTATAGTAAAGATGGGGTCTCACTCTTGCTCAGGTTGGTTTTGAACTCCTGACCTCGAGCAATCCACCCATCTCGGCCTCCCAGAGAGCTAGGATTACAGGCGTGAGCCACTGCGCCCAGCCAGATTCACTCATTTAAAGTATACAATTCAATGGTTTTTTTTTTTGAGACAGAGTCTCACTTTGTTGCCCAGGCTAGAGTGAGTGCCCTGGTGTCAGCCTAGCTCACAGCAACCTCAATCTCCTGGGCTCGAATGATCCTCCTGCCTCAGCCTCCCGAGTAGCTGAGACTACAGGCGTGTGCCACCATGCCCGGCTAGTTTTATATATATATATATATATATATATATTTTTTTTTTTTTTAGTTGGTCAATTAATATCTTTCTTTTTTTAGTACAGACAGGGGTCTCACTCTTGCTTAGGCCGGTTTCAAACTCCTGACCTTGAGCAATCCTCCCACCTCGGCCTCCCAAAGTGCTAGGATTACAAGTGTGAGATCAATGGATTTTAGTATGTTCACAGAGTTGTGCAACCATCATCACAATTTTAGAACATTTGCATTACTGAAAAAAAAAAACAACTCTATGCCCATTAGCTACCATTTCCCAATCCCTCCATTCCTCCCAGCCATGAACTTTCTGTCTCTATAGATTTACCTGTTCTGGCCATTTCATATAACTGGAACTCTATAATATGTAATATTATTATAGTATATTATAATATGTAATATTATAATATCACTTGTGACCAGCTTCCTTCGCTTAGCACGATTTTCAAGGTTTATCCACGATGTAACATGTATCAGCACGTCATTCCTTCTTATGGCTGAATAATATTCTATTGTATGGATATATTACATTTTGCTTAGCCACTGCTATTATTTTTTGATAAAATAATTGTAAATTTGATGTTCAATTATAAAATAATAATAACATATAGTACCAACTTTCATCCATCCAGAGCTGCTTCTAGCCTACAGGATGTGTTGACACCTGTGATTTCATTTGCAGCTCACTACAATCCCGGATGGCAAGTGTCGTTTTACACTTCACAGATGAGCCCAGAGAAGTTACGAGTCTTCTCTCTGGGAGGCCGAGGCGGGCGGATCGTTTGAGCTCAGGCCTTCAAGACCAGCCTGAGCAAGAGGGATACCCCGTCTCTACTATAAATAGAAAGAAATTAATTGGCCAACAAATTAGCCGGGCATGGTGGCGAATGCCTGTAGTCCCAGCTACTGGGAGGCTGAGGCAGCAGGGTTGCTTGAGCCCAGGAGTTTGAGGTTGCTGTGAGCTAGGCTGACACCACGGCACTCACTCTAAGCCTGGGCAACAAAGTGAAACTCTGTCTCAAAAAAAAAAAAAAAAAGTTAGGAGTCTTAGCAAAGGTTACATATCAGCGGAGTTACTGGCAGAGCCAGGACTAAACTCAGACCATCAGAGTTGACCCCATGTTTTCCCTGACTCAGGTGAGCTGCAGGGAGTTTCGACCTATCCACACCGCGGTGAGTGCGTAAATACCCCCAGCGTTGGGATACACTTCCTCTGTCTGGGAAGAAGCTGGGAGTAGATAAAAACTATTTTCCAGCACCTCCATTTGCTCCCAAAATGCAGTCCCCGGGGGCTACATAGCCAGTGGAAGGGGACCTTGGCTCTCCCACCTCAAAGTGAGGGTGTCGCAGTTCCTGCTTAAGATGACCCACTCTGGGGAAGCAAAGCAACCATTCCTGCCTCGAATGTTCCATCTTCGCATCTCCCTGGCCAAATCTCTAGCTGAGGTTTTACACTTTTGCCCTGGCCTACTAGGGGAGACAGCAGTTCTTCCTCCTGTATTTACACCCAGATGAGTCCCCCATGCTCTGCAGCAGGTGTGAACAATAGCGTGGCCCCCTCTTGTTACTCACATGTCCCTGCTCCCTGGGCTGGGGAGAAACAACCTCAAATTATTTTACTTTTCAGAAGATGTTCTGGGGACTTTTTATTTTTATTTTTATTCTTTACCATTTTCCATTTTCCCCAAGCCCAAATCACAGTAATTTGCTAACAGTAAGTATTCATGTATCCAAGTCTAGTGTGTGCAGATGTATATACGAAATCTGGAAACCATTTTGGGAGAGGAAGAGGAAGAGGAAAAGGGGTTTGTAGTTCATCTGTGAATTTAAATTCAGTAAAATGAGCTAATGCCTCCCTCTTTATACTAAGGTAAAATGATCTCCTTCCAGACTGCTCCATCCAGGAAAGACCCTCAGCTGCAAAACTCAAGCCCAGCTGTGACGGGCATAGAAGGCTGGCACCTGTGGCAGAGAGTTATAGGGAGCCCCAATTCTCCAGGAAGCTGTGGTCAACCCAACACGAGCTGCTCACAGGTGCAGGGAGGCTGGATGAGCTGCAGCACCTGCCGAATGGCTAAGTAATGAAGAGCCACACTGCGCAAAGCATGACAGGGAGCCCAGGGAGCCAGCTGTGGTTGCCACCTTCTGCTTGCTCAGGATGGGGGGGGTTGCATGGCCACAGAGAGCCCTGGGCCCAAGCCAGCCTTTGACCACCACCCTTTGCCATCCTGGGTCAACCTGGACCCATGCTGGCACTACTTGGCCACTGGCCTTGGACCCTTCAGACAAGTGGGCTTGGGGTCCTGTGCGAGGAGGCAGGAGAGAGCCAGCAGAGCCAGTGTTCAGGGACTGGCTGCTTTGTGACTCCCCTGTGATGACAAGAGAGGTTTTGTTGCATTTTGAGTTCATGTGCAGAGTTGCCTAGTGGTTCAGAGCCCAGATTCCGGTGCCAGACTGCAGCCTGCCTTTGAACTTCAGCTCCACCATTGACCTTGGGGAAGTTACGCAATCTCTCCTTGCCTCAGTTTTTCACCTGTAAAATGAAGATGATAATAATATTATCTCCCTTAAAAGCTTCTTGTGATAATTAAATTGCTAATAGATGTAACCAAAATAGAGGCTGGAACATACTAAGCTCTAAAAAGGCGCTTGCCATATTACTATGTCAATTACTTGTCACATGAAAGTAATATCATCATCTTGAAATTTAGTGTGAAGAGATGAATGTAGCCTCATACTGCTTTCTCCCCACAGAAATAATAATAGGGTCTTCTCTTGGTTCAGCTTCAGGGGTTGTTTCTGGAGAACTCCAGTAGTGCTTCGTTATGGGTTGAATTGTGCCCCCTCCCCAAATTGATATGTTGAAGTCCTAAGTCCCAGCACCTAAAAATGTGACTTTTCTTGGAAATAGAGTCATCGCATATGTAATTAGGTAAGGTGAAGTCATTAGGGTGGGCCCTAATCCAATATGACTCGTACCGCTTATAAAAACAGGAAATTTGGATACAGACGTGCACAGAGAAAGAATACCACGTGAAGATGAAGGTAGAAATCAGGGCGATGTTTCTAAACGCCAAGAAGTGTCAAAGATTGCCAGCAAACCACCAGAAGCTAGGGGAGAAGTGTGGGACCAAAAAACTCTACACCTTCCTCACAGCCCTGAGAAGGAACCAGTGATGCTGAGATCTTGATCTTAAACTTCAAGCCTCCAGCTCTGTGGGACAATACATTTCTGTTGTTTACGCCACTCAGTTTGTGGCACTTTGTTATGGCAGCCCTAGAAAACTAATCCAGGCTCCTTCTCTTGGATTTTGGAACTCCTTTCCATTTTTCTTATGTCCTTCCCTCGTGGCACAGGGAGACCCTGCCTCATTCATTCCAGCTTAACTGTGGGGTCAGCAGGATGCTCTCTTTGCCTTTGCAAGAGATTGTGCCACAGTGGATTGTGTTATGCTGAATGCCACTCTCGACACCTCTGTGCAACTGAGAACACTCAAAAGATGTTTTCTTTTAATAAATTTATCCCATTCATCTCTTCGCTCTAAATCCCAAGAAGATGATATGACTTTTATGTGACAAGTAATTGACATAGTAATATGGCAAACACCTTTTCAGAGCTTAGTATGTGCCAGCCTCTGTTTTGGTTACATCTGTTAGCAATTTAATGATCACAAGAAGCTTTTAAGGGAGATAGTATTATTATCATCTTCATTTTACAGGTGAGAAACTGAGGCAAGGAGAGATTGAGTGACTTTCCCAAGGTCGATGGCAGAGCTGGAGTTCAAAGGCAGGCTGCAGTCTGGCACCGGAATCTGGGCTCTGAACCACTAGGCTAGACTGCATCTCACGTGCAAAATTAACAGCATGATGTGGGATTTTCACTGTGGCCCGTCATTCCAGATGTCAGTAACCCCTGGCCACCTAGGAGTTCAGCCCCAAATCCTGAATATAGAAGGATGACACATGTCCATTCCACTCCCAGTAGGTTACTTCAATGCCACAGGACTACCATGTTTCCCTGAAAATAAGACCTACCCATAGCCCCAGCAGGATTTCTAAGCATTTGCGCAATCAATAGAAGCCCTACCCCGAAAATAAGACCTAGTGATGGGCGTGGCTACGCAGCGTATCTGCACAACCCATGCATTTCGTCGAGGAGCGGTCAAGAAGACAAGCAGCCCTTCTTATCTGCCCTATGAGAGCTCTATTGCTCGACATGAGAGATTGGGGCCAATGGTTCTAAAGGAAACAAAGTCGCAAGAAATTCAGGATGGAATTTGGGGTTTGGTGAGTTATAATGATGTTCCAGAAGAAGACGACTTAACTATATTTGAATAAATGTAGATTGTTGTACCATACTTAAAAAAAATAACACACCCCCTGAAAATAAGCCCTAGGGTGCCTTCTTGAGAAACAATAAATATAAGACCCTGTCTTATTTTCAGGGAAACACAGTAGTGGCACTGGGGCTCCTGGCCATGGCTGTTCCAAAGCTGTGTGTGCACCTGGCTGCACCCCATCAAGTGTCCACACACTTTGTTTGCCAGGTGTCATTCTCGGCCTGTGCATGTTCTGTATTGATGCCTTCGAGGATTCCTCCCAGAATCCTCAAGCTCTGACTGACCCCTTTTAGAGAAGAAAAGACCCAAACATCTAGGACATATCCAGAACAATGGGGCCATGAATCCAGGAGCTTGCTTCCTCTTGGATGACCAAGCAAATATTTGGTTTGGTTACATTAACCTGTTGCTTCTTCAAACTGCTCTTCATCTGAGCCTAAAGGCCATGATAATTATAGCTCAACTTCATTCTAGTACAATTTGATGATGGCACTAAATTCTGGCCACATGTGCTGTCTTCAAGGCTTGTGGCTTATAGAGCATGATTACTTACAACTTGACAGAACTATAGGGCATATTGCTCCGGGGCCCCAGCTACGAGTACTGTCATGGCAGGAGCTGAATCAGCACTCACTCTATGCTCCCTCATTTATTCAACACATTTACTGAGCACGAATCAGGTATGTGGGATGCCGTGGAACTACAGTGATGAAGAATGTATGTGGTTGAATAAGGAGGAAGCATTACTGCTGTAAATACCAGGGAAATAATATGGAAAAATGAAATAGAAATGGTGCCTGCCACTCCACCCAGCCCAATGGAAAGAAGCTCTTCCAGGAGCTGCAGGAGCTGTTTTCACACAGGTCTGTCAGACAAGGGTGCTCCAAGAGCCACGAGCAGCTCTCCCAGGCAGAACTCAACAGCATTTGGTGACCTGAAGGCACACTAATGCCTCCACGGCAGTGCCCACAACTGTGGCAGGGCACACGAGGCCAAGCAGGAGTTGAGGGAAGCTGGTAGACCACAGGTGCTAGCAATCTGAGATTTGTTTGTGAAAACATGTGAAACATCCCCAGGCAGGTGAAAAGAGGACTCTTTCTGGTTGCAGGGATCCTCAGTAAATAGTTGGGGCAATCCAGGCACACTGGCTCACACCTAAAATCCTAGCACTCTGGGAGACTGAGGTGGGAGGATCGCTTGAGCTCAGGAGTTCGAGACCAGCCTGAGCAAGAGCGAGACCCTGTCTCTACTAAAAATAGAAAAATTATCTGGGAGTGGGAGTGCACACCTGTAGTTCCAGCTACTTGGGAGGCTGAGGCAGAAGGATCGCTTAAGCCCAGGAGTTTGAGGTTGCTGTGAGCTAAGATGATGCCACTGCACTCTTGCCTGGGCAACACAGAGAGATCCTGTCTCAAAAAAAAAAAAAAAAAAAATGTGGCAGCAACCGAGCGCTGATGATAGCTACAGTCTAGGAGCCAGGGTTGACAGGTTCAATACTCAACCATGCCATGTGCCAAAAGGCTTGGACCTGATGATTTAACATTACCATTTGACAAAATAATGTTCTGGGAGCAGCCAGGGCCCCTGACATCTCCAGCAGCTGCTCTTCAAAGGGGACCTCCCAGGCACATCTGCTGAAGACCAACATCAGTGTAACCTAGTAACCCTGTAAGAATAATTGAACAAATAATTGGTGGATTAAGTAAAATGTTTCCACTATTAAGACATGTTTCTATTTGTGTTGGACTGTTTGGTTTCTTTATATCCCTCTAAACACAAAAACTTTATTCAGTTCTTAATCTTTCAGTTACATCTGGAAGGTTCTCTAAACCCTGCTTATTTAGAAATTTCTTTAAACCTTCCATTTAAAGTTAGCAGTCAGAACAGCTAAGTAACCTGAAAGATAGGGAGAATGCTATTGTTGTTATTAAGACTTTTTCCTGTCAAACCATGTGATGTGTGACTAAGATCCTGGTTCATGGGTTTACCACCTAGATTAAACTGGTTTAGTGTCCTGGCAGAGCATGGTCCCCAAATGCCTCCACTTGTTGCTGTTAGACTAAGTGTCAATCCCCATGATCTGTTTGGAACACTAAGAGTTCCATCTTCCTGCTCCCCTGTGCTGCTACGTTGAAGAAGATATAGTCTTTTTTTTTCCCTTATTTTTTTTTGTAAGTATGCAAGTAGGAAAAAACATTTTATTTTATTTTATTTATTTGTTTATTTATTTATTTGAGACAGAGTCTCACTCTTGTTGCCCCAGCTAGAGTGCTGTGGCGTCAGCCTAGCTCACAGCAACCTCAAACTCCTGGGCTCAAGCGATCCTTCTGCCTCAGTCTCCCAAGTTGCTGGGACTACAGGCATGCACCACCATGCCCGGCTAAATTTTTCTATATATTTTTAGTTTTCCAATTAATTTCTTTCTATTTTTAGTAGAGACGGGGTCTCGCTCTTGCTCAGGCTGGTGTTTTGAACTCCTGACCTTGAGCGATCTGCCCGCCTCGGCCTCCCAGAGTGCTAGGATTATAGGCATGAAACCCTGTGCCCGGCCAGAAAAATCTTTTTAAATACATATAAACAAAACAGAAAACACTGAAAATCATCCACCGTCTTTAATTAACCACACTACCTTTTTAGTCCTTCTGAAAGAGTTGCTTATTGTCAAATCAATAGATGTCAACAAGCAATTCTTGAGGACCTAAGAAGTTTCTGGCACAGGGCTAGGTGATATAAGGCATAGAAAAAGTGTAATCTCTCAGAAGAGTTGGTTCTCGTGTTAGGGAATAGAATAAAAACGAGCACAGCCCAGGACTACGACATGGTTGTGAGCCACCACTGGGAGGATGAGAAAAAGGAGATATATTATTATTCATTCAACAAGTAGGCATCGAGCACCTACTACTCATTTTCTGCTCTGCATGTGAATTCTGACCTTTAGGGGATAATAGCAGCCAGCCAGGAAAGCAGACCAATAAAATACAATTAAATAATATCTAGATGATTATATGGATAAGGCATAGGGTACAGAGTAGAAGGAACAAGTTTTCCTGGGGAGCCAGGAGGAGCTGACGCTTACACCGACTCCCAAAGAGAGAAGGAGCTTGCAGGGGGCAATTGGTAGGTCTGCAGCACATGCCTGGTGCCATGCACCAAGCACTTTTCATGGATTATCTCATTTAACTGTCATGCTAGCCTATAAAATAAGTATATTTGTTTTTCTCCACTTTACAGATGAGGAGACTGAAACCGAAGTGGGTTATAGAACTTATGGGCATTACACAGCCAGTAGGTGAAGCCAGAGCCCAGGCCCAGGCCGCCTGTCACAGGGCTGTGCTCCTGCCCACTCCCCCAGGCAATATGTGTAGGCATAACTATGACATCTTGGTTTCAGCCTTCTCCCCATCTCTTGCCGCGCTGCATTTCCATCCTCTTTATCTACCGTAGTGAAAAAAACAAATGGTTTCGGTGTACCATCCTTTATTACAATGCAAGAGTTCAAGGTTATAAACCATAGACTGTTGCAATGAGCCCTCAACTTGGATTCTTCGGGTTGGCACAGGGTTACGGGCTCTTGGCTGCCCACCTCGAATGCAATTGAGAACTCAGATTGAAAGGAATAAAGATGCATTCAGGCTCTCTCGCTGCAGTTTCTGCCTATGCCCAGGACGAAGATAGTTGTCAGGGGCTTCCCAAGGTTAACGTGTTAGACCATTGTCTAAGCTACTCATCTGCTTCTTCTCTCCGTCACCCTCAGGATTTGACTGCTCCTACCCCAGCATCCAGTTTGGTTCTCCCTGTTGTCTTTGGCCTTTTCCTTTTTTTGTTCTGAAAGCCCAGCACGACCCCAACCTCCAGGGGTAATCAATCCACACCCTCCAGTTATCCCAGGTCACATGACTTCTTTCAGTCCCTACCACTGGCAGATGACACTTTAACACCTGAATTTTCAAAGAACTCCAATAGACTTTTATGAGATCTTTTATAAGATTCTTATCCCCCGTTTTCTTATTAGAACATGAAAACTCTGAAGTGTCTCTTCCTGAAGTCAAAGCCACCTTTTTTTTTAAAGGAAGACAGAACACACTCAAAACAGAGAATGAGAGAGGGGACAGGATCATATGCCCAGTGCATAGCGGACAGTGAACTCTCTGGATGGTCATTGGGCAGAGCTCAATATTAACTTAAACTACAGAGAAGGTTCCATGAGCAGGCAAGACTTGAGAGAACTTGAAAGAGGGGTATGAATTGAGGAGACAAGATAAGAATAAGATGTGGAATAATTAGGCATCTGATTATATTTTTCTATGAGTCATTTATCAACTTGATATAAGAAAATGTTTAAAAGAGAAATGCTATATTTCATTCCTGCATACTCAATAGCTGAAATTACACAACAAATCAGCCCTTCATTTTGCAAAACAAATAAAACCAAAATTTTCCGAAATAATCGTTCTTAGAATAAGAGATCAGACCATTCAAATTTAGATACAATTTATGAATTGAATATTAAATTCCTTTACAACATTATCTTTAGAATTTGATTCAATTAGGGAATGTAAACATAATTGCTACTGGGTGAGATTGCCTCTGAATACAAAATATGATTAGAAAGCTCAGCTCAGATTTACAATTGGTTGAGCAAAAAAAAAAATATAAAGAAAAAAATAAAAAAGGAAAGTATGGCATTGTCAGCAGGAAAAGGAGAATTAATGTGCATATTTAGACAAAAGCTTTACAAGGGTATGCATAATAGTGATATTGTGTGTAAAGTGGGGTATAGAGACGTGTGCATCTACATACAAAAAATTACTTATGAACAGACACACTAGAAGCTAGAAACAAAGATTGTCTCTGCAGAGGGAAACTTAAGCACAGAGCAAAAAAGGAAACAACTCCTTTTCTGATTGAATTTCTCACCATGTACTTCAATTATCGATTCTAAAAAAGAAATTTAAAACATTTTCTAAAATTTCCAACTCTTAAATGTGAGAATAGATTCTTTCAGTTGGAAGAGAGAGGTTGAAAAAGAAAGTAGGAAGGGAAAGAAGAAAGAAAGAAGAAAATGTGGATAGAGATTCTGTTCTGGGAACTAAAGGTTGCAGAAAGAAAATAAACCTCTGTTCACGTTATCCAGGTGTTCAAAAGACAATTTCCCTGAGACTGAGCTCCCTATTTAAGAGACTACCTGAAAAGTAGAATCAGCAACTATGTAGACTTTATAAAAACGTGAAAGTCTATGGGAGGATTCAAATTTCAAAGAGAATAAGAACATATAAGGAACTCAAACAACTCAATAGCAAAAAGCAAATAATCTGATTTTAAAATGGGCAAAAGATCTGCATAGACGTTTCTCAAAAGAAGATATATGAATGGCCAGCAGGCATATGAAAAAATGCTCAATATCACTAATCATCAGAGAAATGCAAATCAAAACCATGATGAGATATCATCTCACCCCAGTTAAAATGGATTTTATCAAAAAGACAAACAAAAAATAACAGAAGCTGGCAAGAACATAAAGAAAGGGGAACCCCCGTACACTGTTGGTGGGAATGTAAATTAGTACATTCACTATGGATAACAGTATGCAGGTTCCTCAAAAAACTAAAAATAGAACCACCAGATGATCTAGCAATCCCACTGCTGAATGTATATGTGTGTATATACATATATATATATATCCAAAAGAAAGGAAATCAGTATATTGAAGAGATATCTGCACTCCCATATTTATTGCAGCATCAGTCACAATAGCCAAGTTAATGGAATCAACCTAAGTGTCTAACAATGGATGAACAGATAAAGAAAATGTGGTAAATATACACAATAGAATAATATACAGCTATGAAAAAGAATGAAATCCTGTTATTTGCAACAACATGGATGACCTGGAAGACATTATGTTAAGTGAAATAGGCCAGGTACAAAAAGACAAATATTGCATGTTCTCACTCATATATGGGAACTAAAAAATTGATCACATGGAGGTAGAGAGTAGAAGAATGGTTACCAGAAGCTTGGAAGGGTAATGGGGAAACGAGGGGATGGCTAATGGGTACAAAAATATAGTTAGGTAGAAGGAATAAGATCTAGTGTTCAGTAGTACAACAGAGAGACTATAGTTACTAGATAAATGGATTTGGAATGTTCCCAACACGAATGATAAATATTTGTGGTGATGGATATCCCAATTACCCTCATTTGATCACTACACATTGTATGCTTGTATCAAAATATCACATGTACCCCACAAATATGTACTATTATATATCCATAAACATTTTTTTTTTAATTTCAAAGAGAACCACACAAATGTGGAATGAAGGGGCTCTGCCTTGTTTCCACGCAGGGGCCATTATAGCTGGAAGGTACTTCAGAGGCAGGCCCCTGTATATGTAGCAGCTAAATGGATATGCTATATCAATACCCATTTCTTAGGTAATTTTATGGAGTACTGCTTGCCTATCAAATTTCCGTCCAGGTAATCACGAAACTGTGACATGAAATAGACAGGCAGCATGTGGGCCTTGCCTTTACGCCAGGACACATCATTTAAGTGCCTGCGTTACCATGCAAGCATTTTAAGCAGAGACATCTACCAAGATGGGCATTCCATCTCTAAATGCCTGTTCCCTTCACTCAAGTCCACTGAGCATGCAATGGCAATTTTCTGAATTCTCCCCACATGCTGCTTTCTTGCTTCATGCGTTCAACTGCCCAACTTTCAATTTGCCTGAGGCTCAAGGGAAGTCCCCAGATTTTTACTTTTCTAACACTGAGTCTATCTTCAAGCAGATGTTTTGTGCTGGGTCCAGCTCTGAGAAACGCATTTAGGAAAATAAAAAGTAATTTACTTGCATGGATGTTTAACAAGAGAGTCCAAGCTTTCAAAAGACTAGTGTAAACACAGAACGAAAGCAAACAGGAGATCCTAAAATAAACCAAAAAAAAAAAAAAAAAATCAAAACACAGCCCACATCTATAACCACATACAAGATGAGCAATGTTGCCAGGTTCACGGTTAGTTTGTTCCTCGTGGGAAAACAGCAATTTTGTCACAGTATTTTCTCTACAAAGGTCATCTTCAGAAATCAACCTTGAACTAGTCATGGATAAAATTATTTGACACAGAATCAATAACTTTCAGGAAAGTCTCATGGCTTTATTTATTATGGGGACTCTAACCAGACAGAGTGAACCTGTGGGAGTTTTATTTTGGTTTATCTCTGCTTGCCAAGTGCTTTTTTTTGTTTTTATCTGACTAGGGGTATATGATTGTACACTAACTCATCACAGAGGCAGAGAAAGATGCCCGCTTTGCTTCTAGACAGTGTCAACAGAAAAGAACCCAAACTCTGTTAAATAATTTAAAGAGATTTATTCTGAGCCGAACACGTGTGACCAGGCCCAGAAAGCCACATGCGAGAAGCCTTGAGCAAGTGGTCTCCCTGTGGTCGGGTTACAGTTTGTTTTACACATTTCAGGGAGACAGGAATTACACGTAAAGTACTAAATCAATACACGGAAGGCGACATTGATTTGGCCCGAAAAGGTGGGGCATCTCAAAGCAGGGAATTACAGGTTTAAAGGTGGGTTTAAAGATTCTTCGATTTGTAATTGGTTAAAGAAATGAAGCTTTGTCTAAAGGCTTGCAATGTTTTAAGTTAAGATAAGGAAGTCTGTTAATCAAAGACAAGTCACTGGACATGTACTCAGACTCAAGTGATCTCTAAAGTAAATTGATGACCTACAGATGTGGTTTAAGCTTTGCCTTGCATAGCCTTAGACCTGTTAATGAGTTACAAAGGATATCTCCAAGAAGGGAAGGAGGCATGTCTGACCTCCCTTCTCATGGCCAGCAACTCAGCTTTAGGGTATTTCTGGGGTCTCCTTGGCCAAGAAGGGGTCCATTCAGTCAGCTGGGGGGCTAAGATTTTATATTAGTTCAAAATATACTGTTAAGAGATAATGAGTAGGAATCTGTCTTCATGGAATAAAAGAAAAAGAAAAAAATAAAAAGAAATAAAAAAAAATAAGGAAAAGAAAAATAAATTTTATAAAAAAAAAAAGAGAGATAATGAGATAATAGGATTCATGCCAGTGAAGCCAACACTCTTTCTGCCACCACCACTATCCTCTCTTCCTGCTTACCGCCCCCCCTCATTTCTTCCTGAACCATCAGCAGCACCAACCACAAAGAAACTCAGAAGAAGATGTTTCAAAAGTGCCAAAAGTTGGCTAGCAATCCTCTTTAAATATAGACCCATGTACTTGACAGCAATTCTCTAGCCTACCTAATCTTGGACACTTTCCTATCACAAAACTAGATCAAATATCTTATCACCCCAACTACACAGTTCTTGTCTTTCTCTAACAGAAATCTCTCCTGCCTCTATCTAAGCCTGTTCTTTCTTGTGTCATCTTTCTAGAAATTATATACTCCAGAAAAACAATAATTCAAAGACAATAATCAATTTACCCTTAGCTTCTTTCCCCTTGGCAAATAGATTTCATATCTATTTATTATTGCTTTTTAAGATGAATCTCCTTGTAACAGAGTTAAAGTTCTGAAAAGGGGCAGTGAAATGTTTTACAAATTGTGTCTTTAAAACTCTCCACCCTTTTTGGAAATTAAAATCTGCATGCCTTCCCAAGGCCAGTAATCAAAGGGGCAGAAAAATGTTCTCTGCTGTTTGTTTTCTATTATCTTAAACCATAGGATGTGGCTCAACAGAGCTGTCCAGACAAGGGTCATGAGATATGGTCACTGGAGATGAGGTTGACCCAAACCACCAATTATAGTTAAACAACAATAGCCAGAAGCCACACCATGTGACCCTGGTCACATAGACCAGAGCTCAACCACTGAAAATGCTCCTTTAAAAAGCCCTGTATTTCTGCTTAGACACAGAATGGTGGTCTTTGAGATGCTAGTCTGCTGCCCTCCTCATTTGCCAGCAAATTAATAAACTTCTCTTTCCTTTTCCTCAAACCACTTGTCCTTCTTCCATTCTCACCAATTTGGCCTCAGGTACAAGCACCAAACTTTTGGTAACATCCTTTTCCTTAACCATGATGTTGTTCTTTGTTAACCCTTTTCTTTTAGTTGAGTTAATCAAAACTGAACACAATGCACTACGTGGATCTTGCTAATGCAACATATGAAAGAAGAGCTACTGCTTTATTTTTATGGCTTACATTCCATTTTAAGACATGTCAGCATTAGCTGGGTTTTCCAACAGCACTCCAATGTAGCATGTGTTTTTTTAAATGTATTTATATTCAATTGTTCCTCCTACTTCAAAGGGTTATCGACAAGTGTAATGGGATTATGCAAGCAAAGTGCTTATCAGAATGCCTGGCACACAGAGAGCCCTCCATAAATGGTGACTATTGTTATTTATTTATTTATTTATTTATGACAGAGTCACTCTGTTGCCCAGGTTAGAGTGAGTGCCATGGTGTCAGCCTAGCTCATAGCAACCTCAAACTCCTGGGCTCAAGCAATCCTTCTGCCTCAGCATCGTGAGTAGTTGGGACTACAGGCATGTGCTACCATGCTTGGCTAATTTTTTCTATATATTTTTAGTTGTCTGGCTAATTTCTTTCTATTTTTAGTACAGACAGGGTCTCACTCTTGCTCAGGCTAGTTTTGAACTCCTGACCTTGAGCGATCCTCCCTCCTCGGCCTCCCAGAGTGCTAGGATTATAGGCGTGAGCCACCGCACCTGGCCTTGACTATTGTTATTCTTGATACTTTGGACTGGAGAGCCTGTGAAGTATATAGGGAAGAGGGTTTGCTCAAAATGCATTGTAGAATATATGTAGGTAGTAAATAATAAAATATTTGTGTTCCCCACTTTAAGACAATTCATTATATGAAAATTGGAATTTACAGAACTAAGGTGTGACTTGCGTATCTGGGAAGACAAAGCACTTTGCCCTTGCTCAGACTGTCTGCTTCATTCCCTGGGCTGCCTCCAGTCCTCTCCTAAGCATCAGACTCCAACAGCCAGGGACTGCAAACAGTCTTCCAAGTGGATCAGTTAGATAAGGGAGCTCAGTAAGGGAATCCATTCCGATAGCACATATTAAGCATGAT
>VSMD01070436.1:0-10791 GCA_008750895.1 Mirza zaza
GGGGGCCAGCAAGCCCGGCTGATACCCACCCCCACGTTTGAACTACAAGGCCCGCTTTCCCCAGAGTTGCGGGGGTTCTAGAGGGCTTCGTTTTAGAATTTTAACATCTTACCGGAGATGGTTGGTCATGCAAAAAAATTGCTTGCTTTTTATTTTGCTCTTTTGCCTAATTCCATTCTACTGACAAGTTACGTGCTGAGAAGCCATCAGTTAAAAGAATATCAGGAAGATACCTTAGGCTTGGAAAGGCTACAAGGCTGACTTTAAAAAATGTATTTAAAGACAGGGTCTCACTATGTTGCCCAGGTTGGTCTTAAACTCCAGGACACAAGCGATCCTCCTGCCTGGGCCTCCTGAGTAGCTGGGTCTACAGGTGTGTGGCACTATGCCTAGCTTACAGTAACTTTTCAACCTAATAGTTTGTTCTTGAGATTTTTATCCCTGTTTCGTCTCACCTACTCTTGGATTCTGTTGGATAAGATCTCAAATGCTTCATGCTGGCTTGCAGCTACAATTTTATTAGGTTTGAATAACCTACAGATTATTTCTCCTTTCCCCCAAAACAAATATCCCCAAAAGAATATTTCAAATATAAACTTATATGTTTTTTTCAATATTGAAAATATTCAATTAATAAATTTAAAAAAATTCCAGTTATAAATTTTCTGAAATACTAAGTATTTAGTATTAAATACTAAGTATTTAGCTCTTGTCAGTAATGAGCAGTTGATATAGAATGTTGTATTTATCCAGATAGAAAAGCATCTTGAAATGCAGTGTAGGCTACTGCTCAATACTTGGCCCCAATGATTCCCAGAAATACAACACTCCATCCAGTGAAAAATGCACCCTCGTACTTTTAAACCAACACTGAGATTGCTGACCTACATGCCTCAGTTTGCCAATAATGTTCAAAAACAGACAAGTATTTTCCAAGTCTGAATGGGAAACACAAACTTGTTCATTATTTGCTGTTTTCCTTGGAGAAAAATAAATAAATCTGTATGTGCTAAAAAAGAAATATCGTCCTAATGTACTTTAAAGGATTTTTTTTTGTTTTTTTGAGACAGAGTCTCACTCTGTTCCACAGGCTAGAGTGCCATGGCGTCAGCCAAGCTCACAGCAACCTCAAACTCCTGGGCTTGAGCGATCCTCCTGCCTCAGCCTCCTGAGTAGCTGGGACTACAGGCATGCGCCACCATGCCCGGCTAATTTTTTCTATTTTTAGTAGAGACGGGGTCTCGCTCTTGCTCAGGCTGGTCTCAAACTCTTCAGCTCAAGCAACCCTCCTGCCTCAGCCTCCCAGAGTGCTGGGATTACAGGTGCAAGCCACTGGGCCCGGCCTAAAGGGGTCTTTATTCAAGTTTTGGAAAGGTGTGTCTGGAAGCCCCTCTGCTCTCAGCGCTGGGGCAGCCTAGTGCCTTCCCACACAGACTCTTGCTATTTCACAGGAAAGAGTGAGGCTCCGACAGGACAACTGAGCTCTGAGCGGAGCTCGCCCACCCCTGCCCTGGAGATGACCTTCCTCTAGCTGTCTGGTCTCCAGGACCCACCCTGGGTCGAGGCCTCTGTCACTACCAGCCTGGCCTAAGGTGCCCCCCCAACCCCCCGCACACCAGGGCCCCCGTCCTTCCCATTGTGCTAAGCAAATACTAAAACGGCCTTTATAAAGAGCACGTCTGGTCTTTTATCCTTTTTTCCCCCAACCTAAAGCCCACGAGTGGGTGTGCTGCAGGGTTCCTCAAACCTGGTCGATCAAGTCCATGTGTGTTGGCAACAGCTGAGGTGAACTAGGGTGGGATGGGTCCCTGCATCCTGCGGGGACAGGGCCGTCCCCAGGTGAGAGGCCCTCGTTTCAGAGATGACGTGGGAGCGAGGCCATGTCGCAGTGCGCCCTGCGTTCTCATGGTTAGGGGGTGCTAAGCCCGGCCCCCTTTGGGACAAGCCACCGCCCGCTCCCTTGGCCATACTCTGCTCCCAGCAGCGCTGAGCCATGTCCCATCTCCACGCCGCGGCAGTGGTCCCCCCCCCCCCCACCTGCCAGCGTCCTGTGGTGTCTCCGTGAGAAGAGCTACCCTGGCCCCTCTGCCCGGTGCCACGTCCAGGCCGGCGCTTCTCATCCCGCCAGGGCTGTGGAGGAGGGCCTCCTGCTGGATACGTGAGCAAACACCCGTCTCACCACGGAGCCCTGCGGCATTCCACCCGCAGCTTGCACGGGAGGGTGTGCTTCAGCCTCGCTGGGACAGGTCAGGACCTGGCACTGGCCCCGTGGGACTTGAGCCAAGAACAGCAAAGCAGCCCCTTCGGTTTTCCGCAAGATTCTCGGGGTCAAGTCAACTCACCCCAGCGTGGCCCGGCTGTGCCGCTCCTCCTGCCTTGGAATTTATGTAATTAGAATTTGCATGTTATTCGAGTATCTCTGAGGAGGCGGCCCCCTGTTTCCAGTAATTACAGACATGAAGGAACAAATTGTACCTGGCCAGGCGCGGTGGCTCACACCGGTAATCCCAGCACTCTGGGAGGCCGAAGCGGGAGGATCGCTAAGGTCAGGAGTTCGAAACCGGCCTGAGCAAGAGCGAGACCCCGTCTCTACTAAAAATAGAAAGAAATTAATTGGCCAACTAAAAATACATAGAAAAAATCAGCCGGGCATGGTGGTGCATTCCTGTAGTCCCAGCTACTTGGGAGGCTGAGGCAGGAGGATTGCTTCATCCCAGGAGTTTGAGGTTGCTGTGAGCTAGGCTGATGCCACGGCACTCTAGCCTGGGCAACAGAGTGAGACTCTGTCTCAAAAAAAAGAAAGAAAAAAAAAAAAGGAAATCGCACCTGCATGAAAGGATGCCCTGCTCTCTCTCAGTTTCTTCCTGTCCTTCGAGACCTGCCACCCAAAAAGTCTTTCCTGGACGGGAGAGCACACGCTGCCCCGTTACAAACACGCAGAGACACACGTGCGACTTCGGCACGGCCTGTCTGAACCCCACAGTGAGCCCTGGGTCGCACTGGAAGCCTCTTATTTGCAAATCGCATCTGCTGTGCTCTTGCTCCCCCCCTGGCCGGCCTGTGGTTTTAGTTAGGTGGGTTTGACTCACGGGAGTTGGCTCGAGTCCTTCATGTGTGTTCGTGAGCGCACCTATGCGTGCCGGGAGCACCTGTGTGGGGCAAGGGCAGGCATGTGCAGGTGCAGGCTGCGTGTTTAGAGACACAGACGCCCACAAGAATCCTCCAGGCCTGGCGGGGGCTCTGAGGGCAGCTCGTCCTGTTGCCCGTGGTGGGACAGGGTCGGCCCTGCCAGGTCAGATGGGCCGGGCTGCAGCGGGGCACGGCGGGCGTCCGGACCAGCGGGGGCCAGGGTGGGCGCTCCATCTCCCACCACCTGCCTCACTGTAGCCGCCTGGAGCAGCTGCTGGGTTGCTTTGCGCTCACCTGGACCAAGGGTCGCACAGGCACAGCCACAGGCCGGTTAAGAGCAAGTGTGGGCCGGGCGCAGTGGCTCACGCCTGCAATCCTAGCACTCTGGGAGGCCGAGGCGGGCGGATTGCTCAAGGTCAGGAGTTCAAGACCAGCCTGAGCAAGAGCAAGACCTCGTCTGTACTATAAGTAGAAAGAAATTAATTGGACAACTAATATATATAGAAAAAATTAGCTGGGCATGGTGGCGCATGCCTGTAGTCCCAGCTACTCAGGAGGCTGAGGCAGGAGGATCGCTTGAGCCCAGGAGTTTGAGGTTGCTGTGAGCTAGGTAGACGCCACGGCATTACTCTAGCCTGGGCAACAGAGCGAGACTCTGTCTCAAAAAAAAAAAAAAAAATCAAGTGTGAACGTTTTCTCCCGTCTTGGGAAGAGTTCCTAGCGCACGCAGCTACTTGGGGTGATGGTGGGCGTGTCTTCTGTTTTCAGCACCAAGAAGGACCGGGCGGCGCCACGGGAGGCGCGGAGGAAGTGGCCGAGGACGGCGGCAGGCCTGGGGGCCGTCTTGGCGCTCTCTGCGTTCCTGCTCTGGAGCACCCTAGGGTCTGAGGACGGTGTCGCCGAGGTCCTGGCCCACCGAGGCGAGGTCTTGGTGGGCAGGTTCATCGAGGTGCCCTGCTCTGAGGACTACAACAGCCACCGAAGGTTCGAAGGTACGGCACAGTCTCTGCGATCCGAGAAAGGGCGGCACATTGACACGAGATGCAGCGTGGTTAAAGTGCGTCTGCCTTTTGCTGCGATGAGTCGGCAGGGGTCAGGCTGGAAGTGGTGGGGGCCAGAGGAGGTGGGTGGGTGCTGGCAGATGACCTCTCTCTTCCCCGGGTGGGCTAGCCACGCCCGGCCATGGCTGGTGTTTCAGGAAGCTGTGCTGCCCAGTGGAGGAGGCAGGACTAGGATTAGAAAGGTGGGGACAAGAAAGTTGAAACCAGAAAATGTGTGGACCATGGAGAATGCTGTAGGGTGTCAGAGAATGTTGGAGAAAATGTCACAAGGAAGTGCCAGAGGCCCTTCTGCTGTCTCATGTCCCAGCTTTCACGGCTCCTCTCCTGGCTGGGCCGGCTCTACACATCAGCCAGGCTAGAGGCTTGGGGGTGGTTGGGGTTTGCCACAGAGGGTCCCGGAGACTGCTGGAGCTGCCGTGTCGGGGCACCGGCTGGGCCGGGCTCAGGGATTCAGCACCCTGGAGACCGCACACCGGCGCTCGGCTGCTGACCGGGCTCGGCCACTACAGACTCCGCCGCCTCCAGGCCTCTTTTGGCTGCTGTGTTTTCCTGAACGTTCCATGCCATCTGGACGCGTTCCTGGTTTTAAAAACCCAGCATGCGCAACTGGGATTTTGTGACAGAATTCGGATTATTTTTTAAATTCAATTCAGTGCTCTGCACTTGAACCAAGAAAAAATCTCCAAGTTCCTCCACAGAGGGGCGTCCTTGTGATGCACAAGACACGGAGCTCCGGACACGCCAAGGCCAGAGGCAGGAAGGGGCTTCACCTGGCAGGGCTGAGCGCATGCGGGAGGGCAGGATTCTTGTCTCCATCGGCCCTCAGGAAAGCGAAAGTGTTTTCTGTCGTGTGGACGCTCTCTCTGTCTTAGTAGACAAAACTTTCAAAATATATTTTTTGATGATTAGCGCTGACATTTTTCTTCCTACCCTTTTAATAACTTATCAGCATTAAAATTAGTTGGAATGGCCAGGCACGATGGCTCACGCCTGTAATCCTAGTACTCCTGGAAGCCGAGGCGGGCAGATCGTTTGAGCTGAGGAGTTCAAGACCAGCCTGAGCAAGAGCAAGACCCCATCTCTACTATAAATAGAAAGAAATTAGCTGGACAACTAAAAATATATAAAGAAAAAATTAGCTGGGCATGGTGGTGCATGCCTGTAGTCCCAGCTACTCGGGAGGCTGAGGCAGGAGGATCACTTAAGCCCAGGAGTCTGAGGTTGCTGTGAGCCTGGCTGACGCCACGGCACTCACTCTGGCCTGGGCAACAGAGCGAGACTCTGTCTCAAAAAAAACAACACAAAACTGACCTTGAAGCTGCTCGTGTCATAGTTAGGTAACACGATCCGTATGACATCAGTTCTTGGAGATCAGTTAAGGCTTTCTTCCTGACCCGTCTTTGTTTGTGGTCCGAGTATCTGGGGAGAATGTGGCATCCATGGCTGCGTGCCGAGTTCCACGAGCTTCTCCTAATCCGCTCACAGCACAGACCCTCTGTCCTCACCGGTTCTGTCTCCTTCACCAGCAGTTGCCAAAGGGGAGTTGGGCTCTCCACCATGACAGTATCAGGGCCAAGGCTGGAATGACAAGCTCGGCTTTGCTCATTCCGGAGCATTCTGCTGAGCGTGTGCCCGGCCGGTGCCGATGGTTCAGGAATGTCATCAACACCAGGCCTGGGCTCGCGTCTGCGGCCCTCCCGGGGCTCGGGAGCAGCAGCGACAGGTGCTTCTGGACGAACCCATCAGCCGGGGCCCCCGGAACGCAGGACGCCCGGTGGGACGCAGACTCCGGGATCCTGCCCGGCGCACGTCTGCACGCTTATCCGCGGTTCGTGCTTACCTGGGTGTATCAGCCAGATCCGGCCGCCCTGCCCCTGCAGGGGCCTGGCCAGCCCCACCTCACCAGAGCCACCATCCCCGGGGCCACCCTCTAAGCGAGCGACCCTTGCCTGTCCTTTCTCCAGGCTGCACCCCCAGGAAGTGCGGCAGAGGTGTCTCCGACGTTGTCATCACCAGGCAGGAAGCGGAGCGCATTCGCAGGTAACCGCCCTCCTCTCCGCGCCGGGTCCCAGGTGTTGGCTGCTCAGATTTAAACGGACAGATGGGAACATGGGCCTGGGGCAGGACGCCAAAAATCACTGCTGAGAAAATGATTTAAAAGATTTCATTGCAGGCTGGGCACGGTGGCTCACGCCTGTCATCCTGGCACTCTGGGAGGCCGAGGCGGGCGGATCGCTCAGGGTCAGGAGTTCGAGACCAGCCTGAGCAACAGCGAGACCCCCGTCTCTACTAAAAATAGAAACAAATTAATTGGCCAACTAATATATATAGAAAAAATTAGCCGGGCATGGTGGTGCATGCCTGTAGTCCCAGCTACTCGGGAGGCTGAGGCAGGAGGATCTCTTGAGCCCAGGAGTTTGAGGTTGCTGTGAGCTAGGCTGACGCCACGGCACTCACTCTAGCCTGGGCAACAAAGCGAGACTCTGTCTCAAAAAA
The DNA here is from genome assembly GCA_008750895.1 of Mirza zaza. Taxonomy (NCBI): domain Eukaryota; kingdom Metazoa; phylum Chordata; class Mammalia; order Primates; family Cheirogaleidae; genus Mirza; species Mirza zaza. The sequence goes on from VSMD01070436.1 coordinate 6,687, forward strand.
AAAAAAAGGTTTCATTACAATTCAGTAAGAATTTCCTTCTATGCTTTCAAAGGCAAAGGTTGGATTTTCTAATTTCTAGGAGGAAAGGCTGTGGGGATGCTGTCACTGGCGGAAACTTCCGTGGCGCTGCCTCCTCTCTGGGGCGATGCTGTCCCCGCACGTGTAAGACACGCGCTCTCCGAGCCGTGGCAGACAGTCAAGACCTGGCGTTCCAATGTCTGCCCTGAAGCTGGGCAGGGTCAGCCCTCCCACCAGCCTGGCCGTGGCTGGGGCAGCACAAGGTCCTAAGGTCCTTGCCTGGAAGCAGCTGGCCCTACACATTTCCTTGTTCAGATTTGAAAAACAAGATCTTAAAGGCTTCGATTTCCAGACCAGTGATTTAGACATCTGGCCCTCAGGCCGTCCTCCCAGTCCGGTCTGGTGCCCCTGGGACTCCCAGGGAGCCTGTCCCCTCTGCAGAGTCCTCCACGGTCCCGGGGGAGACTCGGAGCAGTTCAGCCCGTTCCAGGAATGCTCCCGAGGCTGCCGGCCTCACGCCGTGTGTGGCTCCGTCGGTTCTTGGGTGAAAAGACGGGAAGTCAAGCCCGGTGGTTTCTAAGCCCAGTCGTGTGTTAACGAGATGGCCGTGACGATATCGTCACCCACCTAACTTTGAAGGCTGAGTCCTTTTTTTCTTTCTTTTTTTTTTTTTGAGACAGAGTCTCACTCTGTTGCCCAGGCTAGAGTGAGTGCCGTGGCGTCAGCCTCGCTCACAGCAGCCTCAGACTCCTGGGCTCAAGCAATCCTCCTGCCTCAGCCTCCTGAGTAGCTGGGACTGCAGGCATGCACCACCACGCCCGGCTAATTTTTTCTGCATGTTTTTAGTTGCCCAATTAGTTTCTTTCTATTTTTAGTAGAGACGGGGGTCTCGCTCTTGCTCAGGCTGGTCTCGAACTCCTAATCTTGAGCGATCCGCCCACCTCGTGAGTCCTTTGGTCTAAAGGTTTGCATCACGAACATTAGACAAGCAGAATCTATTACGTCACCTGAATTATGCTGCCTGATATTTTGCCTTGACACGTCATGGATCATTCCGGTAACTAAATTCTGACCCAATCTTGTCCCTGACAGCATAGCTGAGAAGGGCCTCTCCCTGGGAGGATCTGACGGAGGGGTGAGTTGAACGTGGTTCCTGCCTCGGTTTCTTTTTACCCTTTTTCTCTGCTCTGACTCGGGACTGGGGGGGAGAAGGCCCCATGGGCAGGGTCCCCGGGTGCACCCGGGCCATGGACCAGCCGTGGCGTTTCCCGGCACTGACCATGTGGCTGGGCCTGATGGGCGCTCAGCAGCTGGGAGATGTCCCCTTGTTGGGAAGGAAGTGTCCTTAGACATGCGTGGCATCTTCACGTGGCTTCGGGTTACATGGGGGGCGGAGGAGGTGGGAGATGGGGCGAGTCAGGGGCCGGGAGATGCCCCAGCGGAGCCTGGGGTCTTTGCACACGCCCCGTGGGACTGCAGGGCCCGGCAGTGGCCTCAGGGGACGTGTCCCCTGGAGCCTGTGAACTTGCTCTGACTTGGGAAAGGGTGTTCACAGACACGGTGGAGGCTCTTGGGACGCGGTCCCTCGGTGGTAGGGCTGAGCCCTCGGTCCTGTGCATGTCCTTGTAGACAGGCGGGGTCTGGGAGCAGAGGCTGGGGGCCACAGCCACGGCCCAGGGACGTGGGAAGGCGAGGTCTTCAAGCAGAGCACGGGAGCGTCGGGGCAGGCGGGGTGCTGGGAAAGCCGGGCCCGGGTGTGCCCGGGCCCGGGTGTGCACGGCCCCATCCCGGGGACTCGAGTTCAACCGCAGCGACTGTCATAGCGGCTGCCGCGGCCTCACGGTTTTACTCGGCAAACGTCTCTTCCAGGCGTCCATTCTGGACTTGCACTCGGGGGCCCTGTCTGTCGGGAAGCACTTCGTGAACCTGTACAGGTGAGAGCGACGGCGGGAACCCCCGAGGCCGCGCGAGTGAGCGTCAGGCAGTGCTCAGCTGTGGGGGCTGCAGTGCCGCCCCCGCTCTGGGCTCGTTGTCAGGAAGGAACATCCCCCACCCCCGGCCTCTTCCAGGGCAGGACCCTTGTTCGTGAGGCTTCGGGAAGGGTCTGGTGCTCTGTTCTGCGGCTCCTCCTGAAGCCGGGGCTGGGGCTGGAGGGCATAGTGGCTGAGGCACGTGCAGGCAGGAGGCAGAGGCAGGTGGGAAGCAGAGGCAGGTACAGGAGGCAGAGGTGGCAGGCAAAGGCAGGTGGGAGGCAGAGGAGGGAGGCAGAGGCAGGAGGGAGGCAGAGGCAGGTGGGAGGCAGAGGCAGGTGGGAGGCAGAGGCAGGTGGGAGGCAGAGGCGGGAGGCAGAGGCAGGAGGGAGGCAGAGGTGGGAGGCAGAGGCAGGTGGGAGGCACAGGCGGGAGGCAGAGGCAGGTGGGAGGCAGAGGCGGAAGGTAGAGGCAGGCGGGAGGCAGGGACGGGAGGCAGGGGCGGGAGGCAGAGGCAGGCGGGAGGCAGGGACGGGAGGCAGAGGCGGGAGGCAGGGACGGGAGGCAGGGACGGGAGGCAGGGGCGGGAGGCAGGTGGGAGGCACAGGCGGGAGGCAGGGGGAGGCAGGGACGGGAGGCAGAGGCGGGAGGCAGGGACGGGAGGCAGGGGTGGGAGACAGAGGCAGGCGGGAGGTAGAGGCGGGAGGCAGGGGCGGGAGGCAGGGACAGAAGGCAGAGGTGGGAGGCAGAGGTGGGAGGCAGAGGCGGGAGGCAGAGGCAGGCGGGAGGCAGAGGCAGGGGGGAGGCAGAGGCAGGCGGGAGGCAGAGGCAGGCGGGAGGCAGAGGCAGGGGGGAGGCAGAGGCAGGCGGGAGGCAGAGGCAGGGGGGAGGCAGAGGCAGGCGGCAGGCAGAGGCAGGGGGGAGGCAGAGGCAGGGGAGAGGCAGCCCCATGAGCTTCCACGCTCCGTGTGGGGCCCAGGGAGGCAAAGGGGTTTCCCAGCCTTGATCATCGCTGTCCCCTCCTCAGCCCCTGCCGCCACCCATCCCTGCTCACAGCACAGGCGCCATCGCAGAAGCTAGTGGCCCTGAGATGACAGGGACGCGGCGATTCTCGGGGACGTGCTGGTTCGCCTGAGGAACGGCTAAATCGAAAGGAAATAAGAAAAGGTTAATAAAGTGTTACCTGTGTTAATACTCTTCATTTTTCAGGTACTTCGGGGACAAGATACGAACCGTCTTCTCGGAAGAGGACTTCCGGCTGTACCGGTGAGGGCAAGGCAGGGGGAGGTGGCGGTGAGGGGGGAGGGTTGTTGAGGCAAATTCTCGGAGACCAAACCCTCGAAGGGCCGGTTCGTAGCCGGTGTTGTCAGGATGAGCCGCTGGTCCCTGGCACGCTCGGGCGAGGCGGCTTCTCATTCCGCGTACGGATGAATCAGCCCCGAGAAAACGCTGACGACAGTTGTCATGGGGTGGAACACCTGTGAATGTGTCCGCTATTTCCATAAAGGCAAGAGTTTAAAACATCCTACTGGACAAGCCCGGGTTGAGGTGAGGAGGAGCAAGCTGAGGGTCCAGGTGATCGGCAGCTCAGGCGGCCCCCGCGCACCCTGACCTGTCCCGACTGTCCACGTTGGAGCTGCCTGTTCAGGGCGTGGGGTCCTGGGCTGGGGGTCCCCTCGACCCCCGCACAGATGGACAGTCCACACTGACTGCTCTTTCCGTCCCCATAGCCGCCACCTGCACCCCACCTGTACCCATGCACCCCACCTGCACCAATACATCCTATCTGCACCCCTTGCACCCCACCTATACCTCATGCACCCCACCTGCACCCCACCCACACCTCATGTACCCTACCTGTACCCCACACACCCCACCTGCACCCCACCCGCACCTCATGCACCCCACCTACACCTCATGTACCCTACCTGTACCCCACACACCCCACCTGCACCCCACCCGCACCTCATGCACCCCACCTGCACCCCACCCACACCCATGCACCCCACGCACCCCATGTGCACCCCACCTATACCCGTGCACCCCACCCGCACCCATGCACCCCACCTGTACCCCATTCACACCCCATGCACCCCACCTGTACCCCACCCACACCC
>VSMD01070446.1:0-49123 GCA_008750895.1 Mirza zaza
CTGTGGAAAGCAATATGGAGATATCTCAAAGCGATACGAGTAGATCTACCATTTGATCCAGCAATTCCACTACTGGGCATCTACCCAAAAGAACAAAAGTCACTTTATGAAAAAGACACCTGCACTCGAATGTTTATAGCAGCACAATTCACAATTGCAAAGCTATGGAAACAACCCAAGTGCCCATCAATTCATGAGTGGATTAATAAAATGTGGTATATGTATACCATGGAATACTACTCAGCTTTAAGAAACAATAGTGACATAGCACCTCTTGTATATTCCTGGATACAGCTGGAACCCATTCTACTAAGTGAAGTATCTCAAGAATGGAAAAACCAGCACCACATGTACTCACCAGCAAGTTGGTATTAACGGATCAACACCTAAGTGGACATATAGGAGTACCATTTATTGGGTGTCGGGAGGGTGGGAGGGGGGAGGAGCAGAGGGGTCTATACAACCACAATGAGTAAGATGTGCAATGTTTGAGGGATAGACACGCTTGAAGATCTTACTCGAGGGGGAAGGAGGGCATGGGCAATATAAGTAACCTTAACACTTGTACCCCCATAATACGCTAAAATAAAAATAAAATTCCAAATGTTTCCTATGTATATGAAAAAGTAATTATCAGATTAGGTATATATGTGTATGTGTATGGGTGTGTATATATATGCCACATATATATAATTATAATTAAATATATTATTAATTTGTGTCAGCATGAGAGGAGATTTCAAATCCCTGAATGAGTCTTGAGAGAAGTCCGCAGTGGCAGAATGCCTAGTCTTTCTTTTTTTTTAAGTTGTCAACCTTAAATAGTGAGATTCAGAAAATATGACTAGAGTTTACTGAAGCACAAAGCTTGAAGATGACCACCCAGAAACACAGATTCCAAAGGAATATAGTCAGTGCTCCAAAGCAGGGAAACTGAGGTTTCCCTTACATAGGCAGAAATGCTTTTAGTAGGGTTGCAACAGTTTCCATACAGGAACAGTATGTATGTTACAGTGATTTGATTAGTACCACTTGCTACATTCCAAGGAAGATTGATTTAACATTTCATGAGAAGAAGTAATGTTCAAGGAGATCTTATCTCTGGCACAGCTTGGTCATTCCTAATCATTTATAGGAAGAAGCAGAAGTTGTAATTGCCTATTATCTGACTCAAGCTACATAGCGACATCTCTCTCAAGATTTAGAATAATTTAAAGTTTCAACAGATTTTTTTTTTTTTGAGACAAGAGTTTTGCTCTGTCACCCTGGGTATAGTGCAGTGGCATCATCATAGCTCACTGCAACCTCAAACTCCTGGGCTCAAGCGATCCTCTTGCCTCAGTCTCCTCAGTAACTGGGACTACAGTCACACACCACAATGCCTGGCTAATTTTTCTATTTTTAGTAGAGATGGTGTCTTGCTTGTGTTCAGGCTGGTTTTGAACTCCTGAGCTCAAGCAATCCTCCTGCTTTGGCCTCCCAGAGTGCTAGGATTACAGGCATAAGCCACTGCACCCAGCCTCCAACAGAATTAAGTTTGAATTATTTAATTTCACAAAGTATACATCAAGAATTTATTTAATATATTCAATATTATAAACAAATGAATGTATTCAGCAATATTGGTAAAATCTTTTTATTGGTGTGTCTAACTCTGTATCAGTTGGTAATGGCCAAAAATAAGTAAGAAAAAATAAACTGTAATGAAATATATTGTAGGAGGGAAAACTGATTTATGAACAGAAAACTATGTTATAATTGTGATTTCAGAGAGAGAAGGTGGAGGTGGGGGAGAGAGCAAGAGCTGCCTAGGAGGAATAAAAGGGACTGTGGTGGCTTCAGGGTGGAGGTGACACTGATCTGAGTCGTAAAGCAGGAGGAGAAGGAAGAGATTCACTGGAGCATCCCTGTGGGGAATAAAGGGGTGAGGGAGAGAAATCAGACTGTAGAGAAGAACACAGTACTTTTGCTTTAGTTGCTTTAGAAATGAATTGTTAAAATTTAAAAAAAAAAAAAAGAAGAGGCATTAAGAAAATTTAAAAGACAAACCACAGAGCCAAGGTTGGGAAAAATATTTGCAAAACATCTATTTCATAAAGACTTTATCCAAAGTATACAAAGAAATCTTAAAACTCAAAAATAAGAAACAAACATACAATTTAAAAAATTGGCAAAAGATCTGAACAGATACCTTTCCAAAGATGATATACAGTTGGCAAATAAGCATATGGAAAGGATGCGAAATATTATATGTAATTAGGGAATTGCCAAGTAAAACAACAGCGATACGTTACAACATGCATATTTTAATAGCTAAAATCCAAAAAAAAACTGACAATATCAAATGCTAACAAGGATGCAGAACAAAAGGACCTCTTATTTATTGTTGGTAGAAATGCAAAATGGTGCAGCCATTTTAGAAGACAGTTTCTTACAATGCTAACCATAGCATTACAATATAATCCAAAAATTGTGCTTCTAGTTATTTTCTCAAATGAGTTGAAAATTTATACCACATAAAGACTTACACACAGGTGTTTTTAGCAGATTTATATATAAATTTCCAAAAACTGAAGACAGCCAAGATGTCCTTCCATAGAGAAATAGATAAGCAAGCTGTGGCACATCCATATGATGAAGAATTGTATAGCAGCAAAAGGAATGAGCTACAAAGCCTCAAGAAAACACGAAAGAGCCTTATATGTATATTGCTAAGTGAAAGAAGGCAGTTTAAAAAAGTTCCAACCTCTATGGCTCCCATGCCCTACCCTCATACTTTTTTTGTACTTTACAAAGGTGCATTTTGTTTTTACATTGTAACATAGTCATTTATGTTCATGGATATTTCAACCTGTCATTTATAACATGTTGCAAGGTGTAGTATACCGCAGAAACAGCCAAGATACTTTTCAGCTCTTCCTTTCAAGAGCTCAAGCCCAGAACTCTCACCAATGCCCATTCAAGGATTGGACAGTGAATATGGAGATGTTTAAACAATCATTTCCAGCCATGGAGAAAATCAGCTGGTTATGGTAACTAGCCCAAATTTACTCATGAAGAAATGTAATGAAAATTGATATTGATGTGTGTTCCGTATCCAATAGTTAACCAAGCTTCAGGGTTCCTGAGGTCAAGGCCTGAGCTGCTTTGTAAAGTGACGTATCTTGCAGCATGTTGGACATATGACGCTGGCCAGAAACCAAGATTCCCAGTTTTAAATAGTGAAAAATACAGGCCAGCTAGTGAGTACATGGAGCATGTACCATTGTACCGTAAGAGCAACACAGTTCTTAAAAGTAAAGGTACCACCTTCACCTCTTGGCTGCCATCACTCTGGATTAGAGAAATATGTGCCCCCTCCCTAAAGATGGTCAAATACCTGTGCACTTGCTGTCATGTGTTTTCTGTTCAGACTGCCAGGGGGACTAAGGACGCACCCTTCAGTCAGAAGGCAGAGGTGCAGAGGCCTGGTGGAAGTCTGTCATCAGGAGGTAGACTAGGTGGGAAGAGAAAGTCTGCGTAAGCAAACTTAGCTCAACAACAAAGCCAAGATTATTATTTCAATGCATCCCTTGAACACCATACATGAGAATCACCTGCAGAGTTCAGCAGTCCTGGGAGGTCTATCCCCAAAGGCTGGAAGTCAGGAGGTCTGGGGGTAGGCCGGGAACCAGCATGTTTATCAAGTACTCAGTTGTTGTGCACACTTGAAGTCTCAGACTGCAAACACTCTGTCACAAGGCTGTAGAGGGAGGCTGTGCAGACCCAGCATGTAAAGGTGCACTTGCATGGTATGAAATCCCTTTCTCCACCTTCCTCCCACACTAGCCCAGCTCCAAGCACAGGAAGGGCCTTTTAGGGTGCTGAATAGGAGAGGATGTTGGGAATGTGTGAACTAAATAGCTCAACACTCCAGGATACAGTGCTGTACTCTACCGCTGGAGACAGTGGGCTTGTCTTCTCCAGAGAAAAACAAAAAACACCCCAGTCCATGCTGAATCAGAGCAGTAAGGTATCCATATTAGTTTTCAAGGACTCCCTTAACAAAATATCACAAGCAAAGTCGATTAAGACAGCAGAAATTTATCATCTTATAGTTTTGGAAGCCAGACTCTGCAGTCAAGGCACTGGGAGGCCATGCTCCCTCCAAAGCTCTAGGAGAGACTCTGGTTCATGTTTCTGTCTTAGCTTCCAGTGTTGCTGGCAATTTTTCTGCTTGGCTTGTAGATGCATCACATCATTCTCTGTCTCCATCATCACATGACGTTCTCCTTTCTGTGTCTCTGTGTCTTTTCTCCTCTTCTTACAAAGACGACCATCATATTGCATTAGGGCTCACCCTAATTTGATACAGCCCCATCTTAACTTGGTCACATCTGTAAAAACCGCATTCTTACATTTACAGGCTGGGGGTGAGGAATTCAACATGTCTTTTCAAAGGACACCATGCATCTCAAAGTAGCGTCCAAGAAGCAATGGATAAGAACACATTGCACAGATCACCTCTGTGATCGGCAAGAAAAACTATAGACCCAAAAGATCAAACTTCCTTGTGGGGTGATTAAGTTACTCCTGGTTCTCTTCATGTGGTATTCAGAAGCAGGACTGGTACCTTTAGATTGCCAATGCCCTTGAGATTCTTACATAAGAACGGACTATGGGATTTTCTGGGATCTGAGTATGCAAAGTCTAGAAAAGGAGTGGCTTTTTATACCTCAAGCTGCTGAAAGGGGTCCCATTGCTTACACTATTTACTTAATTTCATTGAATAACAGTCTTACAAGATTTTGTTTCAAATATTTCTCAGAATCTAAGCCTAGACTCTTTACAGGGCACTATAGCCTTATGGATCTTGTAGTGATAAATGGGGTTAAAAACAGATTACTAAAGCACATGGTGGAAGAAATAAGGCATTCATTAAATAACAGACATTTTTGTTAGCCTTACTATTCTTGGAACACAAATGAGCAAATGGACACCTGAAAAACTCTGCCATCTGGTCAGTTCTGCAGAACTTTGGAAAGAGTATTCTAGGTCATTTTTGAAGATGATTTCCTGATTTCCAGGGCAGAATTTTTCCAGCAAATTAGCCAACTGCAGATGCACCAGAAGGGTTGAAATTGGCTGGGCTCCTGCTAAGGAGATTTTGGCACTAGTACCTGGTTTTTGCCACTGGCAGCAATAGCTAGCTTTGCATGCTAATGATCCTTTTGCCAAACGCGTAATAATTTCTCCATCAATAATTCCACCTGTTAGAAACATTTTATTTTTCTTTAAAGTAGGGCATTTGTCTTCTTTGTATCTTTATTTGACAAATTAGACAGGAGATTTTAATCCTGATCTCCATATAATAATTCCTGGTGTTAAAATCCCTATCTCTATTTACAAGCTGTATGACCTTGAGCATGTTAATTAATCTTCCCTTGAATCAGCTTCCTCTGGTGCGAAATGGAGCTGATAAATTTGATAAGGAGATTTAATAAGATAATTCATGAAAAGCACAGGCACAGGCCTGCACCATAGTGAGTGCTTAATAAATGAAAGCTTTAGTTGATATAGTAGAACCCCATGACGCACAAATCAGGATAAAATGAAATTAGAAATATGCCTCTCTCCTGATCACCCTTGTCATTTCACTAACCTTCAAATAAAGGTACTTCACTTTTTTATGTAATTGTATTTTTTTAATCTTACTTATAGGAGTTTAATGGCAGTTTAGTACTGATTCAATATGTGAATGGGATAATATCCTTGGAAATAGGCACAAAAATGAACAAACCATACACATGAAATTTAGCTTTGTGATTAGTTATGTTCTCTTTACATTAACACCTTGATATATATATGGCAGTTATTATTCCACCATCAGTTATTTGAATAATATTATCTAATGGCATAATTCTCCAGCATTCTGTTAGCAGTGGATACAGGATGCCTCATTAAGATTCTTTCTTTAAGGCGAATGTATCTGAACCGATATTCAGAAATATTCTGAAGACTCATAGCTCTCACCGGCCCTACTGTTTAATGGCAAAGATCTGTCCCACCTTAAGGTGAAGGCCCCTTCCAGAAGGCGCCACAATCAGCAACTGAATGTGAAGGGATACAGATGCCTCAACTGACAGGTGATTGGCATCCCAAATCCAGAGCTCTCCATGGATTAGTAGAGACCTCAGTGGCAACTACTTTGTCAATTAGCTTTCTCCTCTGCCATATCCTACCTTCTCATTTCTCAAAGTTGTGCAGACCGAGGACAATCCCTAATAAATCTTCTGCCTGTGACTTTCTATCTTAATTTGTTTCTAACGACTTTGCTTTAAGACTTTCATGTTGATATTCCACAGAAGATCACACTGGTCCTTTCAATGGATGATGTTATTCTAAATGCCCCTGCTGAGCAGGCTGAGCAAGCACCCCAGGTGATTTAGTGAGACATGTTTGTGTCAAAAGATTGTTGATAAAAGCAACAGAATTCCAACTGTCTGCTACGTGAGTAATGTTCCAATGGCCCAATGTTCTGGGTGTGTATAAATAAGGAAATTGCTTTAAACCACTTGCTGCAGTTTCGATCCTACAACCAAGAAAGAGACACAATGTTTAATGAGCTCCTTTGGATTTTGGTGCTAAAAAATACCACCTTTGATGCTCTGATACATTTACCAAGTAGCTCATAAGATTGTTAAGTTTTAGCCCAGGCCAACGGCCAAAAAATCTTCTTAGCAGATCCCGGCATGGTGCAAACTTTTCTGTTGTTTCGGTCTTCTGCACTTGATCTTAGCCAAAAGGCCGTGAAGCCATGTTGCTTCAGTCTTCTGTTCAGTAAATCTGACAGTACTGGAAGCATCTAGTGCAGATGGGGATGATATATGGAACCTCTTGAAATCCCCCATTGTGAATCTCAGCATTAGAATTTAGAATAACATCATCCATGAATCAAACCTTTAGGGTTTTAGAGAAAAGCATGACTTCTTTTGAGACAATTATTCTTTCGATAAGCACCTTCTGGTTTACTGGGCCCTGATAGATATTGAATGTATGATCATGGGACAAGTCATTCTGAAGCCTCAATCCACCATCACCAGCAGAGTGTTACCTGAGTCAGGAAGTAATAAAAACAAAAACCATTTTGATTAAATAGTAATGAGATCTGTGAGACCAGGCCAAAGCCCATGCAGAGGGCATGGGTAACCTGCATGAGAAGGTGATTCACACACCAAAGTTCCCTCCTCCTGGTGTCCCCATCCACTGACAGCCTATGACCAGATCCCTAAAGCCAGGCAACATGACTAGGGAAGGACTGAGGGTCTTTGTCAAACACTCTGTGCACAGGAAGAAAATGGCTTCTGCAAGGTGGCCCCATGCAGAGTGGCCCTATATGGCAGTCATGAAGTGAAGTGCTCTTGGGAGGAAGAATGTGAGGAGTATCTTTGTATGTTCGTTTTGCAATGGAAAAACACAGCCTATAGTGATGACAAATGGATTGAATTCTCAGGCATTTTGAAAAAAAATGACTACTTGAAATTAAGTGACATATCAAGGAAAAATATATGGATGAACATCTTCAAAAGGGCACAGTGAATGAAGATATTTATGAACAATCTACATGAACACCAGAGGGCATACCCTATGGGGCAAACTCCTTAAACAAGTGACAAATTACATCAGTGAGAGACCAAACAGGAGACAGAAACCACACAGTATCTTGAAAATGCAAAGTTTAATATAAAGAACTATTAACTAGAATAGGGGATTATCTACTAAGGGGCAAAAAGAAATAGAAAAAACTACAGTGATGGCAGTTATATAGAATAGACACTAACATTCGGGTTGAGGCAGAGCACCCAAGGGAGGTATAAATCTACAAGAACCCCTACTCCCTGGTCAGGGCTTAGATCTAGAACTCACTGGAAAAGATGTAGCCAAAGTCTACTGGATGATAGAAAGGTTCTTGGAGGTGCACAGTGGTGGGGCTCATTGGGAATCTGCCTTGTGGGACACTGGAAGGAACTGTCCACAGGGAGAGAGATACCACAAAAAATCACTGAGAAGCCACTGTTCTGGGGTTTCAGGAAGGCTTCCATGGGAAGTGATGCACCAGTGGAACTTGCTAGAAAGCTTCCTGTGGTACCAAGGAAGCTCCAAGCCTCGGAATTTATATGGAGGATGCTCCTTGGGTGGTGCCCTGGGAAGTCAGCCCCTGATTTGTTGGGTAAAGTGACATGAGAAGGTATAGCAATCTGCTGGTTACCATGTGCTGTAAGGGCCTGGGAAGACAGGCATCCTGGAACCAGGCATAGAAACCCTACCCACCTGCAGTGTCCTTCTAGGGCTGGCTACTGACAGAGCTTTAGCATCGTGCCAACTGATGCACATATTTGCAGGGTGCATCTCCATCACTATAGAATAGGCAAGGATGGTTGTGTTTGGGTCTGAGAGGTGATAAGCTGAGAACTAGCACAGTCTTCCCCTTTGGCTACTCAGCTTTCATAGTCACCCTTCTAGATACATTTTAATTTTCATATAATGAAAGAACTCCATATTTCCACCAAATAAGGTATAGATATCCTTCTTACAAGTATGGAAATTCTCACAGGATGAATATCCCCAATGGTCATTGTGACCATAACTGGCTGTAATAATGACTTCTCGATTCTGTCAAAGACTCACAGTAACCTTGTATATTCTGTTACCAGTTGACTCCATAGCCATGGCCCATTGGAAGGAATTTCTTTATCACAGACAATGTTGCTCGGAATGACATGATGATGCATAAGGCATTCTTTGAATTTACAATTACTGGTGCTTGCAGAAGCATTACAGACAGAAAAGGCGAATCTACATAGAGAACATGCGTCTATTTTGGTGAATTTTATGGTAAAATTTTATTAAATCAGAATCTGAGACTCCCTTTTCAGCATTTTGTTCTCCTATGATATTACCATTGTCAAGAAACACACTGTCAAGAAAGACAATGCATGAACTCTTAAACCCCTCCATTATGGAAGAACACCAATGTAAGCAATATATCACCAGGTGGCCAGAGAGTCCCCTCTAAGAGATTGTGCCATATTAGGAGCTCATTTATGGTCTCTTCTTTTGGCAGATTACTTAGCAGTAGCATTAGTCAGGTCACCCTAGATTAGCAAAGTCCAGTGTTGCATTAGCTGAACTTGTTGGCAAACTGTCTTTTGAGATGCTAGACATGCTCCTATCCACAAGAAGATGCCAGGCCATGGTACTCACCAGGAAGCTACTTTATGAGATGGAAATCTTCATAAGAGAGGTATCCCACTTCTGGAATTCACCAGAAATCTGCCTTCTAGGGTTCCAGGAGATGCCACAAATAGGGAAGTGCTTCATCATGGAACTCATTCAGAAGCCACTTCCGGGGTTGGTGTACTGGGAAGCTACTCTTTAAGGTGCTGGCGAAGTCACCTGTGGGAAAGTAGCATACTGTGCTGGCTGCTATGCACTGCAGGTATGTGACAGGACAGGCACACTGGAACTAAGCCTAAGTGCAGAAACTCCTTCCTCCTGCACCGTCCCTTCTGCACCCTCTAGTGGCAAAGCATGACACTGTGTCAATTGCAGGCAACAAGGGTTAGTTTGGAGATAAGGAACAGTAAACTGATACAGTCACATCATTCTACAGTGTGCTCTTCCCCATAACCAGGATGTTTGCATCAAAGACAAAGGAGGGATGGGGATTTTAGTCTCTCTCTCTCTCTTATTCCTAGTAGTTTTGATTCCTATATAAGCAACCTTGTGCTTGGTTGGTTTAGATGGCCAGTGCCCAGGGGAATGGAATGATGACTTTGACCAGGATTTACAGAAAAATTTTTATTAAATCTGAATCTGAAACTCCCTTCTAAGGATTTTTTTTTGTTCTCCTTATGATATACTGTTAAGAAAGACAATGCATGAAATCCAAGGAATGTACTTGGATATTTCTTAGATATCTCGTGCCCCAAAACATCAGTCAATAGGAAGTTGTGGCAGTCAATAAAGAAAAATCCACTAAGGAGATTTGGATCCTATGTGATCAAAGGCCTCAGTCATACCACCAGAGGCTGTCAGAGCAGCTGGGAATGACAAAAGAAGTGGAGGTGGAAGGCTATGATTTGTTAAATTATTTCTTATGCATAGCTACCTAGGCAATAACCAGAACTCATGTTTTGTTAATTTCACTCCCCTTTTTTCTCACCACTACTTCATATAAAAATCACTGTGGTGGCAACATTTTAAGTTGTGGGAATTGAAATATATTGACATTCTCTGAATCTCTCACCTTTGAAAAACCTTGTAGTAATCTACAAAATACATGGAGTTTGAAATTACCTGGATGTGATATGTTAGCAGGAGGAGCATTACGAGAACCAGAAGTATCTCTGGGAGGTTCTAGAGGGCAATGCCTGGTTCATGGGCCAGCCCTATTGCCCACAGTACATCGGGTCATCCTGCTACTTACTACCTCTGTAGCCTAGAACAAATCATCTGCTTGGAGCCTTAGTTTGCCAATCTGTAAAATACAGAGATAACACACTGAATGTGGTTATTACAAGGCACACATGATAAAATGTCTATGCAAGAGTTGGAAAATATTAGAATAGTATACAATTGTAAGTAGTTACTGATTTTTCATTGACTTACAAAATACTTATGCTGAAGATAGTTACCAGAGAGGCTCTTATAAAACTCTCACCTTGATGTCTGTATAAAACAGAGTTCTTATAAGAAACAGCAAAGAGCAGCAAAAAGAAAAACAAAACAAAACCCCAATGAACAATTGTTGTCAATGGAAGAGATCATGCCCTTACTTTAAATATCTAGAAATATACACTGATATCCTCCTCTTAGAGCTTACAAGAGGCTCCTAATAGCATTTTGGTCTGCCAAAAAACCTTCTTTTACCATTAACTCATTCAAAAAATCCAGGTGGCAGTTTGAAATACATTCTAAACCTGAAGCATAGCCTTATTTTGTGCAAGGCCCATTGAAAACTTGCAGATGTGTGAGTTACCCAGGAAATAGATTTGAACAGCATTTCCCATTGTGGTATATTTTTACCTCCCAAATCCAAAAAGACCTATAAAACACTGTATCCTCTTTTGCACAGTGGTACAAGGTGAAGCAAGATTTCTCTACCATTAGAAGACTTATTCCAGTTTGTGCTATAGTCTAGATTCCTAGAAACTTCACTAAAGCAGCAGAGCACTTGCCCTCCTGTGAGATAAATGTAAGCCAAAAATCTGACTGTCCTAATCCCAAGCTAACTGATAACATTCAGAGATATTTTGTGCCCAGCATTAGTGATAGTTCAGAGCCTGTGTCTAATAGAATTTGTGGAAAATTCCCTTTTTCTGGGACACAGTTATCCTGATCAATAGCCAAAGATTTTTCTGTGGCCATTTTATGTTTGTAATAATAAATAATGATGTTTTTAGCAATCTTTAATTTTATTAACGAGTTTAAGAATATATTTCTCTATAATTTTATACATTTTTAATCTCTGGATTCATTATCATACACCCCCTTTAAATTTCTAATTTGATTTCATGTACTTAATTTCAGTTATTTTCTTCTGAAACCTGGGAATATTTTGTATATTTGTTATTTATATTATTTATTTGAATCTACCCAGTTTTATATCTCCTTTTTTCAGTCTTTTTATATAGCTTACTTTGCTATATCATCCTTTGAGTTTTTTGTCTTATATTTTTCTTACATCATGGTTTTCTGCTCCACTTTACAGAGGCTCTGCCTCCTTGTATGTTTTTTTTGAAAAGCCAAACCATTTAATTCCCATTGAAATGTAATTATATTTCAGAGATAAAATAATATTTTCTTTATTCATCATTGAATTATGTGATTTTTTTCCAGATTGTATTTTTATCAGTAGACAGTATAAATGCTTCTCTTGGCATGCTGAAATGATAGTCAGAAACTCTTCTCAGCTGTGGATAGATGTCAGGTGTTTGTAGCAGGTAATGGAGCTGTCCTGGTTACTGAATTTTCTTTTTCTCTTTTTTTCTTTCTTTCTTTCTTTCTTTCTTTCTTTCTTTCTTTCTTTCTTTCTTTCTTTCTTTCTTTCTTTCTTTCTTTCTTCCTTCCTTCCTTCCTTCCTTCCTTCCTTCCTTTCTTCTTTCTCTCTCTCTTTCTTTCTTTCTCTTGGGCCTCCTTGGGTAGAGCACCCCATCTCTGTGGAATTTATAAACCAAGATCTAAATGATTCTTGGTGAGCTAATTGCCACTGTAGTGTTATTGTTCCCAGTCCCTCTAAGTGGAAATACATGCATGTGCACATGCATGGGTGCATACACACACCCTAAAATCTAATTATTTATTAGCTATAATCTAATTATACCTATTTATCCATCTATCTATGTAATAAAACAGGTTATCAAACCATAGAGTCTATTTACATATTTCTAACTCTCTTCTTGTGAGTAAAAAGCTGGCTCCCATTCCCAACACATTTACTCACATTCTCCAACTCCTGTATGACAACCTAAGCCCCATCTACCCTGCTCCAATATTGGACCTCGCAGACTGCCATTTCTGATCACCACTGGACTGGCCTTGCAGAACGGTTTTGATTCCATTCTATGACCAATTTCTTTTGGAAGAAATTGGAGGAAGGAAAGGAGGAAGGGAAGGAGGCAGTGCAGGAAAGAAAGTTGGTCTCCTGAGATCTTACCTAACCTTCAAAGTTCAGCTCAGAGAAATCCTCCAAAGTCATTGCTGTTTACAGAAATGTCAGCTGTATCTGCCTCTACTGAGACCTCCAAATACACACTGTCTGCTGCACAAGATCTAGTACTTCTTGATGCATCCTGAATCACTGCTGTAGAAAATTAACTTTTATAGAACACCTGCCTGTGTCAGACTCTGTATTGATGTTTTTAAATGTAATTTATGTTTTTCTATTCTACATCCCCAATATACAAAATACACATAAATTGTACACATTCATAATTTTTGAAGCACAGTCTGCATCCTCATTTTACAGATGAAGAAACTTGAATGACTTGCCTGAGTGTACATCATTTTAACAGTCAGGATAAAATAAATTATAAAACAACACCTTGAAAAATTGCCTATACTTCCAAAGCTACAATTCTTGTTCATACCACTTCTCATTTGCAAGTCAGTTGAAATCCTGCCTCATGTCATTTTCACCAGGACCTAGGTAGAGTGAGCACCCTCTGTTTGGAGCAAGAGCATGGCAAAGGGAGAAGATAATGTGGCAAAACAGGTATTGGCTCATAAAGTGTCACACAGGGAGTACACAGTTTCCATATATTTAGTTAGTCAAAGAAAGGGGTATAGCCAAGTCTGATGTCCACTGGGTTGGGAAGTATAATTCTTCTCCTAGGAAGAAGTAACAAATAATTTTGAACAATATTATTATCAACCATAATGGTAAAGAGAATCTAGAATTTGAAACTAAGTTTTTTTCTGTCTCCTATCAGTCCATATTCACTATTTGTTATTTATTTTTGTTAATTTTTAAATGTATACATGTTAAATACTAGTACTAACTACTCTCTAACAGTTTAAGGGCAAGTTATGTGTTTCTCTGCTCTATAAATCTTTTCTAACCACTCCTGTTAATATCAGTTATTTTCTTTGTCTCAGTTATTATTATTTAAGATCTATTATCCTTACCTTTCTTGCCCTGAGCTCTTCAGTCAAACTTGCACAGTATTCAATAGAACAAATACCCACCATTTCAGATCCATCATCATTCTTCTTATGCTATTTTTTTGAAATCTATCTACACACACACACACACACACACACACACACAATGTAAATAGTTGAATTACTTTTTTTTTTGTATGAAGACTAAAATCCTTGCCTTGTCTTTCAAGTCTGTGAATAGTCTGGCTGCCCTCTGTCCCTCCAGCCTTATACGATGACTCTTGGGCTCAAGCACTAGGTTCGCTGGACTTCAGTTGTGTGCTCTTGTTGGGCTCCCCTCCTCACAGAGCCCCTAAACATGTTTCCCTGATGCCTAGAAGAATTTCTTCCCATACTCCTCACTGTCTATTCTCAGAGCATCCTGTATTTTTGCTTCTTAACACTTGGCACTGGTAGAGTTCTATATCGATTTTGTGACCCTCTGATTATTGCCACCTCAACTACATTGTCAGCTAAATATGAGCAGATAGCATGCCTATTTTTCCTGACCTTTTCATCACCAAAGTCTAGCACAGTGTCTGTCACGATGTAGGCTGAAGTGAACACTTATTGAATGAGTCAATAAAGCCTTTGTGGATTGTGGCTGTGAAAATAAATTCTATTTCTGAGACCCCACAGCAATTAAGGGCCTTTATTATATACTACTGTTGTAGGCAGAATAATGGTCCCCCAAAGATGCCCAAGTCATAATCCACATAACATGTGACTATGTTACTTTATATGCAAAACAGAGTTTGAGGATGAGATTAAATTAAGGGTCTTGAGATAAGGAGAGTATCTTGAATTATGAAATTATGATGAATCAGATGTAATCATAACCATACTTGTAAGTAAAAGAAAGAGGTAAGGTAGAGAGATTGGAAGATACCACACTGTCGGCTTTGAAAATGGAAAAAGAAACCATGGACTGAAGAGTTCAGATGACCTACAGAAACAAGAATAGGTGAGGAAATTAATCCTTCCTTACAACCTCCAGAAGAAACACAGCCCTGCCAACACCTTGATTTTAGCTCAGTGAAATCCACTTCAGATTTCTGACATCCCAGAATGGTAAGAAAATAAATCTGTGTTATGAGTCACTAAGTTTGCAGTAATCTGTTACCAGTACAATAAAGAATTAATACATTTAATTTGGATTATATTTACTTTTCTTATGACCCTCACTAGGATTCAAACTCTACAAATAGGGTCCATATCTTTGGTACTCATCTTTGTAGCCAGCATGTGATTCCATCCCAGTCAAAATGACCTCTCCAAAGATATGTTCAAATTTTGAGATTTTACTTTTTTTTAAGGGGAGAACTTTAGGCTTTTGTATGAATTATAGATAAAGAGAAGTGATCTTGAGAGGGCTTCTTTGTTTTACTTCATTTTGTATTAATCTACAAAAACAATAAACATATTAAGGAAAAACAAATTCAGTGCACACATTATCTTCTAAACATGTTGTGAGTATTTATCCCTCCATAAATTTTTTGTGATATTTCCTCTGCCTAGAATGTCTGTCACCTTCCAACTTTTCCACACTTGCCATTGCTACCCAGAACAAAGATTAGCAGTGTTTTACTCCACTCATGTATTAGAACTTATTAGAGAAAGTTTCCAGGAAATCTCAAGGCTATACTCAAGGTTGCATTTAAAGTATTTACTGCTGACTGGAGGAAGTGAGCTCACCAAGGAAACTGAAGGACTATGAGATACTGGTGTACCTGCAAAGATTCCATAATAGTCACTCAAATTCCCTGTCATGAATGATTGTCTCCTAATAGGGTAGTAAAAATTATAATGGAAACATAAAATGCTTATAAGTCTGCACTAAGAAAAAAATCTGGGCTCATTTTGTGTAAAGAGGGACTCATTTTTCATCTCTGCTTTCCTACTCATTATAGTATGTCTTACAAATTCAGTAATCTGAAAGTCAGCTTTTTCCATCATATTAAGGATCCATCAGTGAATTGTGGCTTTGTGTTACTCAAGGATTATGTTTAATCAAGATTTGCTTATTAATAAAAGAAGAAATGATGAACCAGCTTTGACCTTTAGACTCTTTGTGTTAAGTTTCGAATTTGCATTCATGTTCATCTATAACGAAGATTTTGGCATTGAAATAAATTGAAATTTGAACAAGTTTCTCCTTCTGCTTCACAGTTCACATATTTTCTCCTCTAAAACGCCTTCATGCCTTCCTTCTGCACTAACAAAATACACTCTAAGGGGACCTGGATAAAGTGCCACAGCCTCAAGGGGAAGCCAAGTGGGTATGTGGAAGAAACAAGCATGTTTATCAAGCATACGTCTGCAATTCTGGAACTCAGTTGGTTGGGCTTTTACTTGGGGACAATATTGCTTTTTATGCTTTCATAAATGTTATCCTTGCAGCAACTCTGCAAAAAAAAAATTAGTCTTTCCATCATTTTCAAACATGATAACTTGAAGTTTATAAAGATGAGGTGATTTACCCCAGGTAACTGCTGGCTAAGGTAGTGTGAGACCAAACTGAAAATTGCCAATCTAATCCAAGCTTTTCCTTTTCCCAAGAATAAGACTAAAGCCAAAAGATGAAAAGTAAAATGTCCCCAAATCACTCCATGAGTTATGATCAAAGGAAACAATAGAATGCAAACTTTTGGACTTGATCATCAGTATATTTTTCAGTACTTATGTCAAAGAAAATAGATAGGGAAAAGGAAAAAGAATCTTGAATGTCAGCTCATTCCTATTTTCACAGTGTGTTTGAGAACATTGAGGCCCTCAAAGGGTAGGTAAAGACACTCGTACAACTAGATTAAATTTCCCATAACTGAACCATAATACCAATCATCAATTCTAATATTTGGTTTAACTGAATAAGCCTGAATTCTATCTAATGTTATTGACTTAATGAGGAATTTAAAAATATTATGTTACATACCCTTCCACTTTATATTTATTCTAATATATTTTCAGATTTTAAAAATACTATACATAATAAAAAGCAAACATATCTCTTTATTCCATGCCCCAATCTTATTTCCCTGATTAGATTAATAATTTATAGGGCATTCTTCCAGATTCTGTTTTTTGTGTTTATGAACACATGCATGTACACACATGCATATACACGCACACAGAGTT
Organism: Mirza zaza; assembly: GCA_008750895.1. Classification (NCBI taxonomy): domain Eukaryota; kingdom Metazoa; phylum Chordata; class Mammalia; order Primates; family Cheirogaleidae; genus Mirza; species Mirza zaza. Next base: position 16,819 of record VSMD01070446.1, read on the forward strand.
GGTACTTTAAACTACAAATGATATCATAATATACATACATTCTATGAGTTGTTTCTTTCCATATCATATCATTGCCATCTATGTCAGTGTTGCATATCTACTTTATTCTGTTTCCAATTCTAAGGCACAAAGAAATGCATTGAAAACCTACCCGTGGTAAGGTATATAAATGCAAGAACTTAAAGGCCCACATTAAGAGAAATGTCGAGTGAGTTTGCTAGTCTTTCTATTTTTAATATCTTGGATTTATCCAGTCAGACTTAGTGATAAGAATAAGGAATTTGAAGTCAGGAGACAGGTTTGAATCTTTCTATGCCTGCCAACACTAGGCAAGTTCCTGGGTTTCAATTTCCTTTTCTGTACCATGGGAATGGTAATACTTAGATCATTGGCACTATTGCAAGATATAAATGAAACCGTGCATGGAAAGTTCCTGGCACACAGAAGCATACATTGGTATGCTAATACACTCCTCTATTTCCCTCACATGCCGAGTTCTCCCCTTCCCATCAGATTATGAAATGCAGGGAATAGTGTCATTCCCTTTTTTCTCTTCTTTCGATAACCTAGAATGAGCCTTGGCATATCTGTCTCCACCTCCTCTCTTTACAAATGATTCTCAATCCCTACAATCATTCAACACATCCGAACCTACTACCCATTGGGTTTACCAGCTTTGTGCCGTCCTTCACCCCCATGAAGTCCTCTTTGGGGCACACCTGGCATACATGGCTTAGTTTCTATAGGCAATTGTTGTAATCACTCCCTTGCATAAGCCTCCAAATTCCTTCATCCTTTTCTTTCTTCATACTTATGAAGCAAAGCCCCAGCTTAATTAAATCCAAATTTCTGTTACTCCACTCTTGTATACATGTAGCTAAAAGTGGCTGAAGGGAAAACACTCACACACCCATAACTGTGGTGATTAGTGACACCTTTAATTCCAGACCATGGACTTCATGTGGGTCATAGAACACACCAAATCTCATCATGTTTCTTTTCTACTTACTTTATCACTCACATAGATATTATATCACATCACCTCCTCTTATATCAAACCACAAACATCCACTTCATCCATCCTTACCCTCACATTCTCTTTCACCAAGAAAAAAGAAGCAATCAGAAGAAATTTCCACAAGGTTACACTGCCACACTGCCACACTGCCTACCCACCAGGCTCTATAGCCACATACTCTGATGTCTCTCCTGTGACCACGTTTGTCTCAGTTCAGCCCCTCATTTTGTGCCCATGTTCCCATCCATTCTTTCCTACTCAAGGGCATTGCTCTGTCATTTCTACTCCTTTAATCTTACATCATTACTTTCTCTTATTCCGCTAGATTATTGGCATCTATATATCATTAATATCTGCAGACATACTCTTATTTTCATACCTTAAAATGTTATTCTTGATCTCATTTGTTTTCACCTACCACTCCATTTTCTGTTTCCATAGACTGGAAATATCCTTTATTTAAGTATCTATTCACTCATTGTCACCAATTCCTCTATGCTCATTCTTTAAACTTTTTTTCCTTTTGTCTCTGTGTCTTATTGGCTATTCTCATGAGTTGCCAGGGTAATTCTGATAGAAAATGAAAGACAATATTATCAATCTGTTCAAGCTCTCCAATGTTCTAGGAAAAAATCAAAATTCTTTCAATAGTTTAAGATTGTCATAAGAAAGAGTGAGTTTTAAAGTTCCAATGAGAAGAATTTTTCCAACTAGGAGAGTCAGAGAAGACTTTATGTAAAAATGGAGCAGTTTATTTGACTTTTAGAATGGTCTAGTTTGGGGAGGCACAGATATTGATAAGTATGTGCATTCAGGGTAGAGGAAATTATCCATATAGACATTCTAAAGAACTATAGCATTCATGACTTTTTAAGAAAATAACTGACTGTACACCAATGAATGGTTTACTCAGTGACAAGAATAAAGGGTATATTTGAGTGAAATCACAAAAGGTCATAGAAATATTCTAGACTATTTTTTGTGGACGATAGGGCATCATAGAAACTATTTTTTTCTCATGGAGGAATGATATGATTGAAACTGTGCAAAGTAATCAGAAATCAAAATATTAACTAAAGTAGCATGGAAATGCCAGTGAGAATATTTCCACCATAGCACAGGCGAGGGGTAACATCCAGTGGAGACAAAGAGGAGGCCATAGGAGATGATGCACAACACGTGTGGAAAAGTCGTTGATGACACTGTGAAGGAGAGCCTTGGTTATGGACAGAGTGGTGGAGAAGCAATTATAATATTTTTAGAAATAGATACTAGCCTTCTAAACTACAAATGTGGCAGTAGCATTGTAGATTAGCAGGTGCCTAGAGGAATTATCCTGGTATCTTCCCACTTGGTTACTCTGCAAATGAAAATATAATAATTACAACATCTTCTAAATCTTGCTTCCTTATACTCTTCTTTAGAGATATAGTATATAGTGTACTCAAGTCAGAAGCATATTTTTTTTCTGACTCTGTTGCCGTGAACATACTGTGTTCACACAGCATGAAATTCAATTAGAATCCTTGGTGGCAAAATTGAGTGAATAAGAAGGGTCAAAGTGATGGAGGAGTGAAAGATGACTTCTGGCTTCTGGCATTCTAACATTTCAGTCCATCATTTTAGAAAATTCATCTTTATATTGGGCTTAGAAGCTTTCAGGCACAAAATATTATACAGAAAAACACGACTGGGTATGTACCTAGCAGTTGTCATTTAGAATATATTTTTAATATGAAACAGATACGTTATGCAATAAAGAATCCATAATTCAAGTCAAGATATATTACACCTGTCAATATTGTCCCATCTCTAAGCACCATCAGCCTGTCATGGGAGATTAGATTCATCAGGAAGAAAATGTTCCCTTAGAAAATCACTCAGGCTACTACCTAATTCTTTTCTGTGGTATTATGATATTTTTTTTCAGTAAGCATTTTGTGGCTATGCAAGAAGAGGGATACCTGGCTCACAATTAATATAGTTCCCCAAAATAGTTGAAAATTCATTTAGAAAATATCTAAAAATATACACCTGAATTATAATTTATTACTTGAAAAATAGACCTTTATTAACATACTAATTTTCAGTTGCTCTTTTTCTTTTAGGAATTAATTATATTTTATTTTATTTGAATCATATCTTCTTTATTTTTTTCAGCTTTATTGAGGTATGATTGATATACCAATTTTTAACATATTTAACATATACAATTTGACGAGTTGACATATGTATACTATAATCAAGGTAATAAATATATTCATTATCTCCAAAATTTTCCTGGTGTCCCTTTTTTTTCTTTTGTTAGAAAGAACACTTAACATGAGATTTACCCTCTTAACAAAATTTTAAGTGTACAGCACCGTATTGTTAACCATAGGCACTATACTGTACAACAGATATCTAGAATTTGTTCTAGATATCATGTATAATGATAACTTTATATTCATTGAATAAGTCCCCATTTCCCCCTCCCCCCAACCAGTGTCAACCACTATTCTATTTTCTGCTTTTATAAGTTTGATTGTTTTATATACTTCATATAACTAGAATCCCACAGTATTTGTTTTTCTGTGACTGACTCATTCCACCTGGCATAATGCCTTTCACGTATATCCACCCAATCACATATTGTAAGATTTCCATCTCTTTACGGGCTAAATAACATTTTATTTATCCGTTTGTTTGTCAATAGAAATTTGTGTTATTTTCATATCTTGGCTATTATGAATAATACTGGAGTGAACAAGAGAGTGCAGATCTCTCTCCAAGATTCTGATTTCAATTATTTTGGATATGTACCTAGGAATAGGATTTTGGAATAATATGGTGGTTGTATTTTTAATTTTTCGAGGAACCTCTGTCGTGTTTTCCATAGTAGAACTACCCTACTACTATAGGGTTTAATGTTATTTACATTAATATAATACAGGAGAGAAATATATGAAAACTCCAATAGGGTAGAAAATCAATTGATACAGTAAAACATCTTCTTATAACTTAGAAAAATTAGAAAATTAGGAATAGAATTTTCTTAATTTTATCAACGACATTCAAAAGCATAGACAACATTACACCTAATAATGAAATTTTAAAAGCTTTATGACTGTGATTGAAAATGAGACAGAGATATTTGCTATTCCCTTTTTTTATTTAAAAATATTAAGGGGATACAAATGTTTTAGATTACATGGATTGCTTTTGTAATATTTGAGTCCTGGCTGTAGATGTGCCCATCACCCAAATAGTGTTCATTGTACCTGTTAGGTAGATTTTTGACACTTCCTTCCTCACTCTCCCCCCACCCTGGCTGATTTCCACTGAGTTTACTTCCATCTGTTCACATATGTGCTCATTGGTTAGTTCCAGTTTGATAGTACATATGTTGTTTGTTTTTCCATTCTTGAGATACTTCACTTAATAGAATGGTCTCCAGTTCCATCCAGATTGTTGCTGTTGCAAAATGTATTAATTCATCTTTTTAGGGCTCAGTATAATACTCCATGGTATACAAATGCCACATTTTATTAATATACTCATGAACTGATAGGCACTTGGGTTGATTCCACAGTTTTGCAATTGTGAATTGTGCTACAATAAACATTCAAGTGCATGTATCTTTTTGATGAAAAGTCTTCTTTTCCTTTAGGTAGATAACCAGTAGTGGAATTGCTGGATCTAATGGTAGGTCTACTTTACTTCTTTGAGGTATCTGCATAGTGTTTTCCATAACAGTTGTACTAATTTGCAGTCCAACTGACAATGTATAAGCATTCCTTTCTCTCTGCAACCATGCCAGCATCTATTGCTTTTGGACTTTTTAATAAAAGCCATTCTAAATGGGGTAAGGTGATATCTCATTGAGGTTCAAATTTTTATTTCCCTGATGATTAGGGATATTGAGTACTTTTCATGTGTTTTTATTGATCAAGGCTAGAAAAGGACACAACAAAAAAAGAAAAATACAGACCAATATCCCTTATGAATATAGATACAAATATTCTTAATAAAATACTAGTGGATTGAATTCAACAGCACATCAAAAAATAATCCATCATGACCAAGTGGGCTTTGTCTCAGGGACACAAGGATGATTCATCATAGATAAATCAATAACTGTGATTCACCACATAAACAAAAGCAAAAACAAAGACCATATGATCATCTCAATAGATGCAGAAAAAGCATTCAACAAAATCCAGCACCCTTTCATGATAAAAACCCTCAACAAACTAAGCATAGAAGTATATATCTCAGAATCATAAAAGTCATATGTGACAAACACATAGCCAACATCACACTGAATAGGGAAGAGTTGAAAGCATTCCCCCTAAAAACTGGAGCAAGACAAGTATGCTCATTGTCACCACTTCTATTCAACATAGTGCTAGAAGTCCTAGCCAGAGCAATCAGGTAAGAGAAGGAAATAAAAGGTATCCAAACTGGGAAGGAAGAGGAGGAGGAGGAGGAGGAGGAGGAGGAGGAAAAGGTCAAACTATCCCTCTTTGCTGATGTTATAATCTTATATCTATAAAACCCCAAATATTCCACAAAGAGTCTCCAGGAATTGATAAATAAATTCAGCAAAGTCTCGAGATACAAAATCAATGTACACAAATCAGTAGTATTTCTGTATACCAATAACAGACAAGCCGAGAGTTAAATCATGGGCTCAATACCATTCACAATAGCTACAAAGAAAATAAAATAGCTAGGAATATACTTAACCAAGGAGGTGAAAGGTCTCTACAAGGAGAACTATGAAACTCTGAGGAAAGAAATTGCAGAGGATACAAATGGAAAAACATATCATGCCCATAGATAGGTATTAATAGAATCAACATTGATATCCCCTATGACATTCAATTTTTCATACCTGTAAGTTATGAAAAAAGTTATTAAAATTAAATTAGAAAGAAATAAAGCAGCCATTATTTATCAACACTATGATTGTATAAATAGAAAGTTCAAAATTGTCTGCAAAGAAATGATTAGGATTAATGTGTATTAACATAAAAGTCTGTTGATTTTTATATATAATCAATATTACATTAGAAAACTAAAATTTAAAAACCAGTACCTTAAGAGAGCATCAAAATATCAAATATCTAGTAATGAATAAATAGAATAGAATCCTCTACATAGAAAACTACAAAACATTATTGAAATAAAAAGCAAAGTACTAAATAAAAGGAAAAGAAGTTTACTTCCTTTTAGAATATATAAAGCCATAACATAACATTTCTACCAGCATAACAATGAGAAAAAAATACATAATCTACAAAGTTATTAATTTTTAAATTTACCAAAGAGAAGAAGTTGTAAGGCTACCAGATAAGCAATTCCTGAGGATGTCTAACTCCTTCTTTAAAGAAGGAAAGGCCACAAAAAAAATTTTTTTTCTTAAACAGATGTGACAACTAATATAAGGCATGTAGAAAGGAAATAAGTTTTAATGAGTTTTAATGAATTCTTTATGGCTGAGGAGGAGAGTAAAAATTGCTAGGAGACCCAGACATAAGGGAATTATACACACACTCATTAGTCATTTTCTTTGAGACTCTGACAGGTATATGGGAGAAATTCTGAGGGACAGAGGTGGGGACAGGGCTTGGTTTTCTTTGGTGGCACAAGCATGTAGGTGGTAAGCAGATGTCACTGACAGCACAAAACCCTCCCACATCTTGGAAACCCCTGTTACAAAGGTCAGCCGCTGCCACAGAAGGGGTAGAGACAAAAATCTGTCTGCCACAGAAAGAGGAATAAAAGACTCTTCTATCCCAAAATCCCGGGAGAAATTCAGAAAAATCGAAGGGAGGAAAAGAAACACTATCCCCACTTGATACTGACACCAGACAAAACTCATCTGTCACTGGCAGAAGGGCAGGAGACCTGCTGTATTGGCAGGAAAGGGGCAGGGAACCTGCTGAATAATGCCCCCCAAATATATCAAGTCTTAATCCCTGGAACTTTCGAACATTACCTTACTTGGAAAGAAGGTCTTTAAAGATGTAGGTAAGGATCTTAAAATAGAGCAATTATCCATGATTATTCATTTAGACCCTAAATGTAATTACATGTAATCCTTATAAGATAAAGGTGGAGAGAAATTTGACTACACGCACATAAAAAGGAAGAGGCAGGCAGCGTGACAATGGAGGCAGAGACTTGAGTGATGTGGCCATAAGCCAAGGATTGCCAGCAGCCACCAGATTCTAGAAGAGGCATGGACCGCATTCTCACCTAGACCTTCTGGCGGGAGCATGGCCCTGCCAACACCTTGATCTCAAACTTCTTGCCTCCAGAACTGTAAGAGAATAACCTTCTGTTGTTTTGAGCCCCTGATCTTGTGGTAATTTGTTACAGCAGCTCTAGGAAGCAAACACATCTGCTCATATCCATGCCCTTACCAGGATACAAAGCAGAGGCCTGCTGTGTCTGGGGAGAGGACAAAGGTTGGTTTCCATAAATGAAGGGGCAGGAATGTGAGAAAGTCCAAGCCCTGAGGTCAAGGCACAGAGGTGCTGTCCAAGACTGAGGCTGGCTCAGGAGAACCACAAAGCAAACCCACCACAGCAGGATGCTTAAGCCAGGTAGCAAGCAGCACCCATTTAACACACGTGGAGGGGGAAGGGCGAGAGCAGACACCCCCACCATGTCATGTGGGCCTGAAGGGCCTTCTGACAGCTGAAGGTGAATAAAAATCAGGTCCCACACCAAAAACAGGAAGGCACTCAACATTCTACCCTTAAGAAAACTGAAGTCTGTGGCACACTGGATGTAACCATAAGGACATGAGAACTCAAACCCAGCTTACCTGCTGACAGCATTGATTCAACCCACCAGTGTAAATGCCTGACAAGGAAAGGTGTGCCCATTTATGAACACAAATACTGTTTACTTCAGTCTTATCCTGTTTGTTTATACCTAAAGAATAGTAGACAACCCAAAATGGCAAGAAACATAAATGTTGAGGGAGGTTGCTGAGGAACTGCTGTCAAAAGATAAAGTAATGAACAAAAGCATACCCAGAGATGGCCAAGACTTTGAACTAACACCAAATGTGTTTTAGGAGTTAATGTAGCTTCAAAATACATAAAATAAAAACTAATAGAACTAAAGGAGAAACAAATCCACAATTGTATTTAGAGACATCCACACTTTGTCTCTGTACATGATAGAGCAAGTAGGCAAAAAAATCAGATAGGCTTTAGAAGACTTGAACTACACTAACAACCAACTTAATCAAACATTATTACGCCAAGTGCCCGTCAATTCATGAGTAGATGATTAAAATTTGGTATATGTTCACAATGGAATATTACTCAATTCTAAGAAATGACAGTGAGCTAGCACTGCTTATACTATCCTGGATTAAGCTTAAGCCCGTTATCCAAAGTGAGGTGACACAAGATCAGGAAAATGGGCTCCACATGTACTTGCCATCAAATTGGTACTGACTGAATAAAACTATGGTGCTCAAATGGTGGTGGTGCTCACCAGGGATTCGGGGGTTGGGTGGGTAGACCCATATCTTAGGGATGTGGTGAGCATTGTGGAGGGGAAAGGTTACCTCTAACCTTTCCTAGGGAGAGGCAAAGATATAAAATGTAACCAAAATTTCAAAAAAACCACAAAAAAACATTTATTGGGTGTCGGGCTGGTGGGAGGGGGGAGGAGGGGATGGATATATGCTAACATAATGAGTGTGACGTGCACCACCTGGAGGACGGACGGGCTTGAAGCTCTGACTCGAGGGGGTAGCGGTGGCAAGGGCAATATACATAACCTTAACAACTTTTGTACCCCCATAATATGATGAAATAAAAAGAAAACATTATTACAACAGCAAAATACACACTGGTTCCAGGTACGCATGGAGCATTTACCAAGATAAACCATATCTGGGTCATAAAACACATTTTACAAATTTTATCAAATTTAAAATGGATTGAAATCATACACAATGTTATCTGACCATGCATCATTTGCCATCTATTGCCGTGTGTAATAAATTACTCCAAAACTTAGGAGCTTAAAACTACAAATGTTGGCCATCTCATACAGTTCCTGTGGGTCTGGAGTCTGGGGCTGTCTTAGCTGTGGGGCTCTGACTCGGGGTCTCTGATACAGTTTCAGCCAAAATATGGACCAGCGCTGCAGTCACCGGAGGGCCCACTGTCACATGCACTCATGCGGCTGTTGGATGCCTTGGTCAGCTGCCAAGTCGGCTTCTCTGTGGACCACTCGAGTTCGCACAACATGGCAGCTGGCTCTTCTCGGGAGCAGCAAAGAGGACTACTAGGGTAAGATGCGAGAGGGATTACCCTAAGATGTGAACACAGAAAATGGGGGGCCAGGGTTCCTTCTTGGAGGCTATCTGCTAACACTGTACCTATAAATAAATGCCAGAAAGCTATTTAAATACATAAAAATGCATTGTATTTAAAGATTGAAAATCTATATAGTTCAAAGACTCCAAGAACACCCAAGTATGAATTTATAGGTTTACCTAACTGCAATCAAAATATGTAGCAAATATGTTTTGATTCTGAGATAATAATTCGAATGAAGTATTTATTCGAGAGGTGATCCCACAAACACAGATTGGCAGACTGTTTTTTTTAAAGAGGTCAGCTAAGAGCACCCAAACTAATCTTTAGATTCAAAATAATTCCAGTCACATGTGTGGCAGATGTACCTTGAGATAAGAATTGAGAAAAAAATTCAAATGGAAAGAACATATTTGGGAGGTAAGTATACGAAATGCAAGTACAGAGCCACAGGGAAATGGGAAAGAAAAGAGAAAGCAGACAAAAAATTGTGGGTTGTCAATGAAGTTACCTCTGTGGGCAGCCCAGAGCTTAATCCAGTGTGGAACTCTGAGTGCCAGGGTAGACTGCAAGCCTCACTCTCATCATCCAAAAGTGGAAAGCAGCTGGTGTTTCTATGCATCAACTTCTGCCAGTCATTGGTGGTGGGGTGCCCCTAGGGATTTGACAACATTAATTATTAGGCATTTCCAGCTTGTTGTTTACACTGGCAAAGTGGCCCGATAAACCCGTCAGACCTAAAATGAAAATGAAAACAAAAACAAACAAAACACAGATGGATGCTAATGGTTGGAGGTGGGCCAGTGTGCATAGAAATAGTAAGTTCTAGGAACATGGGCAGAACACCAACAACTACTACAAAACACCTCCAGAGAACCTCACACACCCTCAGTGGCATTAGCTTTTGGTGCAGCTGCAATGAACAGACCTGTGTGAAGACTCATCCCAAGAGACTGGACATCTTTCTCAGCTCTGCCTCTGGACCATATCCAATGCTGTAGGAGTTCTCTTGGGCCACGTGAAAGTACAGCTGAGTCCTCTGGGCCAATTCATCATAGGGAGACCCTCAAGTGATAGCTGATGAAGCCAGCAGGTATAGAGTCAGGCACCCTTTCAGGTGAGCAATTCTAGGAGGTTCTCTGCTCGTGTTTCAAGAGGTCCTGCAGGAATCAAGCCTCATGGCTTATAGTGGGGACCATACCAAGGTGCCATTCTTGGGCTTCCTGCTCTCTCACTCTTCCTTTCTGAGATTCTCTCCCTATGCTTCTATGATTGTCCATAACCAGAAAAAAGTTAATATTAAACTAAAAGGGTCCAAGTGAGTGACCATCATATGTATAAAAGATTACAGAAGCACTTATAATGAGGTTACTATAAGCTCTTAATATAAGGTTATCAACCTCAATGTGATTGTGGTGATTACTGAGAAATAATGTCACTATTGGCCATCAGCATTATCCTCATACTCATCCTGTTGAAAATGGCCTTTATCCCCACAATAATATATTTCATCCTGTTTTAAAAACTACTATTGAATGATGCATATCAGTTTTCACCTCTTCAGAGATGTTAGGTAATCACTATTAATAATACTTTGTTTGCAAGAGACAAACATGTTGCAGGTCTTCAGAGAATTCGTCCTGGTCTTTGGGGCTTCCATGGAGCCAAAAATTAGATTACAGTCAACTCTCATGCACTAGAGAATATGAGGTAAGATAAAGACCTTCTCAGTGCTCTTTGTTGCCTCTAAATAAGCATAGATTTGTATTGAAAAAAAAAAGTCATGACCCCCTCCCCAAGTAAATCACACATATGGCAAGACAGCAAGTAGAAAGCAAAATTTTCTAATGGTTATTCCCAAAGATGTCTAAAATTAACATATTTACGTATTTCCCTAGATATTTTTACATATGTATATATATAAATATAAATGCATATGATTATTCTGCATGCATAGTATTTATCACCCTTTTCTAAGTTAAAACTGTATTAGAACAAAATAAAACTTTGTCTTTGTATGTCTATATGTATATATGCTGTCATTATTTTTAGTGAATGCTTTAGCAGTGCCCATACATGGGTGCATCATATGCTATTTAGACAATTTCTTAACGTCGGCAATGTGGATAGTTTTGAGTTTGGACTGTCATGAACGATGGTCCTCCTAAAAAGAAAATCTTAAAACTTTCCTATATAAGGCACCTATTTAAATTCACTTACAGTATTTTCTTTATCTGTAGATATTTATTATTTAATAAAGTGTGTATGTTGTTAATACCTGCAAGCAATATAGGCATACTTTGGAGATACTGTGGGTTCAGTGCCAGGCCACTTCAATAAAGCAAGTCATATGAATTTTTTTGGTGTCCCAGTGCATATAAAAGTTTTGCTTACACTATACTGTAGTCTATTAAGTTTACAAGAACATTATATATGCAAAAAACAATGTGCATACCTTAATTGAAAAATCCTTTATTTCTAAAAAATGCTAATGCTTATCTGAGCCTTGAGCAAGTCATAATCTTTTTCCCAGTCCTGCCTCGATGTTGATGGTGCTGACTGATCGGGGTGTTGTTTGCTGAAGGCTGGGGTGGCTATGGCAATTTCTTAAAATAAGACAATAGTGAAGTTTGCTGGATCAATTGATCTTGCTTCCACAAATGATTTCTCTGTAGCATGCTGCTGTTTGACAGCATTTTACCCATAGTAGAATTTCCTTTGAGATTGGAGTCAGTCCTCTCAAACCCTGCCACTGCTTTATCAACTAAGTTTATGTAATATTCTAAATCCTTTGTTGTCCTTTAGACAATGTTCACAGCATCTTCACCAGGAGTAGTTTGCATCTCAGGAAAGCACTTTCTTTGCTTCTCCGTAAGAAACAGCTTCCCATCTGTTCAGGTTTTATTATGAGATTGTAGCAATTCAGTCAAATCTTCAAGCTCCACTTTGCACTCTACTTCTCTTGCAATTTCTACCACATCCACAGTTACTTTTTCCACTGAAGTCTTGAGCCTCTCAAAGTCATCCTTGAGGGTTGGATTCAACTTCTTCCAAATTCCTGTCAATGTTCATATTTTGACCTTCTCTCATTAAGAATCACAAAATACTCTTAATGGCATTTAGAACAGTGAATCCTTTACAAAAGGTTATCAATTTACTTTGCCCAGATCCATCAGAATAATCGCCATCTATAGCAGCTATAGCCTTAAAAAATGTACTTCTTTTTTTTTCTTTCAAGAAGATTTAAACATTTATTTATTTATTTTTTCCATTTTTTAAATTTCAGCATATTATGGGGGTACAAGTGTTAAGGTTATGTATATTGCCCATGCCTCCCTCCCCCCTCGAGTCAGAGCTTCAAGCATGCCCATCCCCTAAACATTGCACATCTCACTCATTATGTTTGTATATACCTGTCCCCTTCTCCTGCCTCCCACCTGCCTGACACCCTATAAATATTATTCCTATATGTCCACTTAGGTGTTGATCCGTTAGTACCAATTTGCTGGTGAGTATATGTGGTGCTTGTTTTTCCATTCTTGAGATACTTCACTTAGTAGAATGGGTTCCAGCTTTATCCAGGAAAGTACAAGAGGTTCTATATCACTATTGTTTCTTAAAGCTGAATAGTACTCCATGGTATACATATACCACATTTTATTAATCCACTCATGTATTAATAAAGCCTGAAAGTCAAACTTACTCCTTGATCCATAGGCTGCAGGGTGGATACTTTTTTAGGAGGCATGAAAACAACATAATCTCCTTATGCATCTCCTTTGGAGCTCTTGCATAACTAAGTGCATTGTCAATGAACAATTGAAAGGAATATTTATTTGAAAGAAATCATTATTTCTGAGTAGTAGGTTTCAACAGTGGGCTTAACATACTCAGTAAACCATGCTGTAAACAGCTGTGCTGTCATTTAGGCTTTGTTGTTCTATTCCTAGAGCACTGGCAGAGTAGATTTAGCATAATTCTTAAGGGCCCTGGGATTTTTGGAATGTAAATGAGCATTGGCTTCAACTTAAAGTCACCAGCTGCATTAGCCCCTGATAGCCTATTCTTTGAAGCTTTGAAACCAGGCAGTGACTTATCTCTACCTATGAAAATCCTATATAGCATCTTCTTTAAATAGAAGGCTATTTTGTATATATTGAAAATCTGCTTGCTACTTTGCCATCTGTTAAAAAAAAAAAGGAAATCTGTTGTTCAGTGTCGCCACCTTCATCAATGATCTTAGCTAGATCTTCCAAATAACTTGCTGCAGTTTCTACATCAACACTTGCTGCTTCACCATGCACTTTCATGTTATGAAGATGGCTTTTTCCTTAAACCTCATGCATCAACCTCTTCTAGCTTCAAACTTTTCTGATATAGCTTCCTCACCTCTCTTAGCCTTCATAGAACTGAGGAGAGCCAGGGCCTTGTTCTGGATTAGGCTTTGGCTTAAGGGACTGTTGTGCTGGTTTGATCTTCTATCCTGACCTTTCTCTATATCAGCAATTAGGCCATTTTGTCTTCCTATCATTCATGTGTTCACTGGAATAGCACTTTTAGTTTCCTTCAAAATCTTTTCCTTTGCATTCACGACTTAGCCCACCGGTGCAAAAGGCCTAGCTTTTGGCCTCGCTTTCAGCATGCCTTCCGCACTAAGCTTAATCATTTCTAGCCTTTGATTTAAAGTGAGATTATGTGTGACTCTTTCTTTCACTTGAACACTTGGAGGCTATTATAACATTCTTTTTTTTTTTTTTTGAGACAGAGTCTCACTTTATTGCCCAGGCTAGAGTGAGTGCCGTGGCGTCAGCCTAGCTCACAGCAACCTCAAACTCCTGGGCTCAAGCAATCCTGCTGCCTCAGCCTCCCGAGTAGCTGGGACTACAGGCATGTGCCACCATGCCCGGCTAATTTTTTCTATATATATTAGTTGGCCAATTAATTTCTTTCTATTTATAGTAGAGATGGGGTCTCGCTCTTGCTCAGGCTGGTCTCGAACTCCTGAGCTCAAATGATCCGCCCACCTCGGCCTCCCAGAGAGCTAGGATTACAGGCTTGAACCACCACGCCCGGCCTATTGTAACATTCTTAATCGGCCTAATTTCAATATTGGTGTGTGTCAGGGAGTAGGAAGGCCCAAGGATAGGAAGAGAGACGGGAACAGCTAGTTGGTGGGACGGTCCGAACACGCACGTGCGTCAATTAAATTCGCCATCTTACATGGGCGTAGTTTGTGGTACACCAAAACAATCAATAGAACCATCAAAGATCACTGATCACAGATTAGTATAACAGATACAATAATGATGAAAAAGTTTCAAATATTGCAAGATTACAAATATGTGACTTGGAGACATAAAGTAAGCACATGCAGTAGGAACAATGACACCCATAGCTTTGTTCGGCTCATGGTTGTCACAAAACTTCAATTTGTAAGAAATGTACTATGTGTGAAGTACAATAAAGGGCTGCACAAAATGAATTATGCCTGTGTATTATCACCCTAAATCACTAAAATGGCCCCTGAACCAGCCCCTTTGACCCCATCCCTTCTTGTCTCTATTCTTAACGCCAGCCAGAATAAGCACTTAACAAAATGGAAATCATCCCCTGTCTTAAAACCCCTCCCTGCTTAGAAAATACATTTTATGGCTGGGTGTGGTGGCTCATGGCTGTAATCCTAACACTCTGGGAGGCCCACGTGGGCGGATTGCTTGATGTTAGGAGTTCGAAACCAGCCTGAGCAAGAGTGTAGACCCGTCTCTACTATAAATAGAAAGAATTGGCCAACTAATATATATATAGAAAAAATTAGCCGGGCATGGTGGCGCATGCCTATAGTCCCAGCTACTCGGGAGGCTGAGGCAGGAGGATCGAGTGAGCCCAGGAGTTTGAGGTTGCTGTGAGTTAGGCTGACGCCATGGCACTCACTCTAGCCTGGGCAACAGAGTGAGACTCTGTCTCAAAAAAAAAAAAAAAAAAGAAAAGAAAAGAAAGAAAATACATTTTATGTTCTTTAGAAAGCAAATAAGGCTTTATATATACCTTGTTGCCTTCCGTTAGCTTCCTATGGCTGCTATGACTAATTACAGCAAATCAGTGGATGAAAACAACACAACTTTTTTTTTTTTTTTTAAATCTTACTATTATGGAGAGTAGAAGTCTGACCCAGGTCCTACTGGACTAAAATCGAAGTGTGGTCAGGGCTGCTTTCCTTCTGCAGGCTCTTGGGAAGAATCTGCTTATTTGTCTTTTTTAGCTTCTAAAGGCTTCTGGCTTCCTTGGTTTGCAGCACCTTCCTCAAAGCCAATACTCCAGCCTCTTCCTCCCTCCCTCCACTTTTACTTACAAGAATCCTTATAGTTGCATTGGGCTCACTCAGATCCTCCAGAATAATGTCCCCATCCCAAGATCCTTAATTTAAGAACAATTACAAAATCCCTTTTGCCATAGAAAGTAACATATTTGCAGGTTCTGGAGATGAGGAAGTTAGGACATGGAAATCTTTTTTTTTTTTTTTTTTTGTGGGGTGGATTATTCTGCCTACCCCACCTGCACACCTCTTGAACCTTATCTATTTCTTCACTCCTTTTTACATTCTGCATTCCATCTATCCCAAACTACATGGGGTTCCCCAAAGCCAGAATGCTCTCACACACACCCCACGTCTCCACACTAGCTGTTCCATCTGCCTGGGACAGCTTCTCTTCCCTAAAATGAGCACTCTCTACTTCTCTAAGACTAAGCCCAAGTTCTCTCCACAAACACTTCAAAGTCATCCTGATGTCCCACCTACACAGTCCCCTCCTTTTGCTCGCACAAACTGCTGCTTCTACCCTCTTATGGTTGTTCACCTATTCTAGAGGTCTTGGAGGGGGAAACTTGGTCTCATTCATCTATACATCCCCCGTGTCTACTGCAGTCTTGGTGTGAAGAGACATTCAATAAATTCTTAATAGATAAATAAATGAATAAACAAGCCTTGTAGACAGGTAGGATCTACTCTGGTTGAATTAAGATTTATTTGTTCTTGGGGATACACTTTGTAGGAGGCACCTGGACAACTGCATAGTCTCTACCCTTATAAAACTTACATCCCAGTTGGGTGGACAGACAGTTTAGCAATTAAACACCATAAATCTGATGCCAGTGATGAAAAGGAAATCTGGGAGGCCATGCGAGGACCCAGATAGATGACAGCCTTAGTTTGGGGTCTCCAAGAGGGCCTCCTAGAATAAATGTAGAGTCCCAGCAGATAGGAAGAAGTAAGCTCGGTGTATATAATCATGATGAATAACATCCACAATTTATTAGTACTATAGTTAAAATATATACCCACAAACTCACACATGAACACACACAGAAATTCTCTCACATACACACAGGCAAACTAGAGTTTTTTTCAAGTTAATCCCCTCACTTCCTGGATTCTAACCTGCTGCTCAATTGGAGAGAAATTTCTATGAGGGTCTAGCTGGAAATTGCCAGAATCTGAGGTCTGACTCTTTCTGAGTACTTTTTCAGATTTACCAGGATCTACATGCTGGTGAATAGTTTCCTAAATGACACTTCAAAAAAAAAAAAAAAAAAGAAGTCTGTGGTATTATTTGCTTTCATTCTCTTAAAAATTGTTGGGGTTTTCATAAAAGTGTGGTAGGTCTATGGAAGTGTGTTAAGTATTAAAGCCCTTTTAGGGTCTGGTATGTGTGTATGTCTCATAAGTAAATGGAATGTAGATTCTTCCCTGGGGCTACCCCAAATCCCAGGAGACTGAGTGTTAAAACAGGGGTTGTATGGTCATTGGAATAAATCATGTTACTTTTATGAAAATGTTCCCCTCTTCTATGCATAGGCAAAGAAAATAATACCTAACTCCTAGGGCTTGTGAGACGACATGCCAGGTGGCAGGGGAGCCAGAGTCCTCTCCATCTCTGCATTGCTTTCTCCCTGCCCACCGTCCCTGATCGTTCTGTTACACGTAAGATCTGCTACCATTACCACCCGCCTCTTTCCAGCTTATCTTTTGACACAGAACCGCCTGTTTAAGCAGTGGGTTCCAATTGTAAAGGATCCAAAACGTCTCTTTAGAGTAGTGGTTTTCAGTCCTGACTGCACTTGGAACTGCTGAGGGAAATTTTTATTAACAAACAGAAGCTATACACAGGAGTGTCTCAATTGGTTTGGGTTAAGGCGTAGGCATCAACTTGTTTTCAAAGCTCCTGAGGTGATTCTAATGCAACGCCCAGCATAAGAACCGTTGCCTAAGGATGGTCTCTCTTAACCCGAGACCAGAACACACCTCCATCTGTGCTGCCTGGGGTACAAGCTCAAAAGGAGGGTTTCTGGGTCCCACCCAAACTGATAAATCAGATCCTCTGAAGCTGGAGACCATAAAAGTGCATTTTGATCAGCTCTCCAGTGACTCTTATGCTCTGTAATGTTTGAGACCCACAGTTCTTGTTCAAAACTTTTATTTTTTTTTTAAATATGAGTAAACCACTGAGGCTGCAAAATGGGGAGAAACTGACCTAAAACACCATGTAGGATACAGGGTTTTATCCCAGATATTGGAGGTATAATCCACCGTTCATTCCAATGGTTTATATTCAAAGGAGGCAGGAAAGTTGAACGTTTTATTATAATTTGTGCAAAAAATTAAGTGTAAGCTTCTTGAGTAAACTATAAAATCAAATAAAAATTATAATGGAAATATAGAAAGACAATAAAATTTCGACAATGTTAATAAGACATATAAACCTTTTTTGCTAAAATTGAAAATCATGCCTGCTTGAAACATTACATGCATATGGCAATAACCTCTAACTGGTAAGGTGGTTTAGATTTTGATGTTTTACTTCTTTGTACCATGTGATTTAACTTCCTCAATACTATTCCAATTTCTAGTATTGAACACACACACACATATACACACATCAATGGTGCATGGTTTGATACCAAACCATGATATCAGTTTGGTTTTACTTGACTAGACACAAACATACTATTTACATATTAAGCCTTTCTTTTTCATTTTTTCATCAACGTGAAATAATTAAATCAATATAACTGGACATTTTATGCCAGTAGGTTACAAACACAGACCTATATCTGAGGCTAATAATACATGACTGTTCATGAATATGAGGTGATCCAGGACACTTACACATATTTTTATAATCATTGCAACAAATTTGCACATGGATACACACACATCTTCATATAGAATGTCAAGACTGTTAACCAGTTAGGCAAACCATAGTTACAGAAATGTTAATTTGGACCACATGAAATAAATACTTTTTATGACTTAGATTTTTCAGGAGATAAGAACAATTAAAACACGAATCGTACTTTTTTAAAAAAACTTTTAGACTGAAGGGTAGGTATTTCTTTATGTGAAGTAGGAGATTCTCTTTAGATCTCTGGTTTCACTAAATGCAGATTTTAAAAGAAGATCAGCTTCTCATAGTGAAACCCAATGGGCAAAACATGCACTTGAAATGCACATTTTATTTACCATATGTCTGTTTCCTGGTTTGTCATTTAGTAGACCAGAAGGCATATTTTTCAATCACTCCTACAATATCATTCGATGTCTTGATACATCATCCTCCAAAACTATGCATATGTCTATAACTTTTCCAATTAATGTTCTAACTCTGTGATTATTCATTACCTCTTAGGGAATTTTTTCTCATACCACACAAGTAGCTCTGTGTTATTTTGTTAATCCTTTTCATTGTCATAAAAGCACATTTGTATGTATATGTAATTTTATTTAGTAAATCCAACTGTCTTTTTATTTATAATTTTTCACATCTATTCTATTCTTTTAAATTTTACTCAAACCTTTTTCATATAGGTCTACATTTCTTATTATTTCTATGATCTTGGTAGTCAAAGCTTCATTTTCTCTGCAATTAATTGACATACAATGTTGAGATGACCATCTACCTTATTTTTCCCTGAACCAAATTTCAAAATACTATTTAACAACCATTTTAACTTTAAATTTTAACCACTATCCTTCCATATGTTAAAGTTCAAGCAATATATTATCTCTTTCTACTACATTTTTTATCTCCCCTATCAGCACCACAGAATTTAATTTGTTTGAGGTTCACAATAAATGTGCTATGACAGGATAATCCCCTCTCCAGTGGGCATCTTTTGTAAAACTGTCTTGGATATTATCCTATGTTTATTGTTTCATATTTCCTTTAGAGTCACTTTGCCAAATAGTATAACATCACATTAAGATTTGGGTTAGAACTATGTTTAAGTTATAAATTACTTTGGAACAAGTCATAATTCTCATACAAGTGAATGAGCCTCTCCAGGAAGACAGAATATTTCTCCATTTATTTTTACAATTTTTACATGTTTTCAGATAGCATGTCTCTAAGTTTTTCACTAGGTTTTTTATTTGTCTATTGTTGCTCATATGACAGATAGAGTTCTAGTGATATCAATGATAAAAAGTTGAGACACATTGAAGTGGACATTAATCAACGTCACCAATTTCACTCAAACCACTGCTTGAGGTTCACTCTACAGCATGCCCATGTTCATTAGTGCTGTTATCTTCTTTATATATATTTGAAAGTAATAAACATGCACATTTCTAAGACTATTTGAAAATCTGAACTTTTACTCCATTCCATAATTGAATCATCACCATTAGCCCCATTGTCCTTAAATGCCAACATTTTTATTATACAATGACTCTTCTTCCCGGGTGGGAACGTTGAACCATTGAACCATTTGTAGCAGGGCCTACAGTCCCAGGTGGCACCTTCTGGCTCTTCTGCTGAATCCTGTAGAAATTTGTCTCTGGCTTGTCCAAGGCTGCTGCAGTCACCAGTTCCTCTTCGGTGTCCTGCTTGGTCCTTGACTGTAGATGTCCCTTATGCTCCTTGGTAGGAGACCTGATGATGCTACAACAGTGATTCAAGATGACTGGGATGTTGGCGGTGAGGGGGCCACAGCCAGGAGATGAAAGAAATAGTGACGCTGACTCTCATCACTCTGCCTGAGCCCAACGTCCACGATGTCCCAAGAATCCCAACGTTGCCTCGGGTACTGCCACTTTCCCCCAGGGGAAAGTGGTGTCTTTACTAGTGGCAGGCTTTCCTACCTGATTTGTCTTCTTTTTAATTTGGGAAGAAAACCTATTGTTCCTCTGTGTAGATAGAATGCCCTCTCCAGGCACCTCTCAGGTACAATCTCTTCCACTTACCAGATGGTGGTTTTCACTCCACTGCTCCATGACCTGGCATCTCAAACCATTTCCCAGGTCTCTCCCAACATGTCTTTGGCTCAGTAGAAGGCAAGTTCTTGGTGATTAATATGCTGTGCATACAAACTGGTTTTTAAAGAAGTGAGTTATACTCATTTAAAATAATGGTCATTTTTTTTTAATGCTGATCACTAACCAGACTAAGCAACCTTTTGAGAAGGAACTTGAAATTGTGTGTTGGCATATAAATATTCATTCATGATTATGCTGTAAATTATTCATTCACAATTATTGCGGTTGCTTAGCCTTGAGGGGAAAAGGGTCATTATAGCTGTGACTTCTCCCTCCAAGAATTGAAAAGTCTTTTGGATAATTTAGGAGAAATACTTTTTGGATACTACCTCAAAACTTTGAGTCTGGACTAAGATATTCAAGCATCAAAAGTGATATTTCTTTTTATTTCATAAAATAAATTTTACCCTAAGGAATCTTAAAAATTAAGCTGGCACTTTGGGAGGCAGTGAGTTTTCTGTCACATTTAGTGTTCTAGTAGAAAAGGTATGGATACTGTATAACTCTTTGAGAAAAGAGTATAACTCCATGGTATACACATACCACATATTATTAATCCACTCATGTATTGATGGGCACTTGTGTTGTTTCCACATCTTTGCAATTGTGAATTGTGCTGCTATAAACATTTGAGTGCAGATGTCTTTTTTATAGAATGTCTTTTGTTCTTTTGTGTAGATGTCCAGTAATGGGATTGCTGGATCAAATGGTAGATATACTTGTATCTCTTTGAAGTATCTCTATATTACTTTCCACGAAGGTTGTACTAGTTTGCAGGACCTGATCAAATTAAAAATCTTCTGCACAGTCAAGGAAACTGTCACAAGAGCAAACAGACAACTTACACAATGGGAGAAAATATTCCCATGTTACACTAGATAAAGGGCTGAAAACTAGAATCTATATAGAACTCAGGAAAATCAGCAAGAATAAAGCAAACAACCCTATCAAAATGTGGGCAAAGGACATGAATAGAAACTTTTCAAATGAAGATAGAATAATGGCGAACAAACATATGAAAAAATGCTCAGCATCTCTATTCACCAGGGAAATGCAAATCAAAACCACAATGAGATATTACTTATCTCCACTGAGAATGGCCTTTATCAAAAAGTCCCAAAACAATAAATGTTGGTTTGGATGTGGAGAGATAGGAATACTCATATGCTGCTAGTGGGACTGCAAACTAGTACAATACAGGTTTTTAATACTCTGAAATGCCCAGAAAGGGCCAAGGGCAAGACTGTAATTAAATTCATTTATCTTTGCAGGGAGATATGAATATTCATAAGAACAAAATAAATGAAAACTATGAATAGTGTCATACTGTTTCTAGCCAGGTTTTTCTACAAATGAGTTACAAAACCTTGGGATTTTACCCACCTTCCAGAGTTATTTTGCGACCATATTAATTAATGTATTTCCAGCCAAGTATAGCAAGCACAATGTTGGGGATATAGTATGGACTCAACAAATGTCAGCTGCTGTCATCCCACCAACATCATTGCAGTGGCTACTCTGCACTATGCAGTGACACAGAGCTTTCCCATATACTAATCCTACTTGTGGCAAGGAGCCCTTTGGGATACTGTCAAATTCCCCCAGGGTACCGGTGGTGGTATTGGACCTCAGAGAGTAATATTTGCAAGTTTAGGTAGTTGGTAAGTAGGCTTGCAATATGTGCTCAGATCTTCCGTCTCAAAGTCCAGGCTCTTTTCCCACATTTATCTGTTCATTCAAATTAGCAACGATATGCGTAGTATAATTCCATGTCTCTGGAAAGAAAAGCACACTATGTAGGAGGAGGCCTGGGAGAAAACACAGTAAGCTGTGCACAGTGAATAATAGGATGTGGATTGCTCACATGCCCCAGAGGAGGCACAGCAGGACAGGGATGCACAAGGGCCTTGACCTAGCCCATGAGCTCTGGGGACTGGGATAAATCAGTTTTCAGACAACTTTACACCCATCACATTTTCAAAAATACAGAGAGAGGCACAGACACATGACGTATTTGGAAACTTTTGTAGGTAGCGGGTGTACTACGGGTGTACTACTCCAGGAGGATGACCTCCCACGATCTCTGCTTTTTGCAGGTAGATTTGATTGTGACAGTCTGTCCACAGCAGCTTGAGGACTCAATAATCAGATTATTCTGGCAGAAAGACATTTAATTGCCAATTAGCATAAGGAGATCTTCCAGGCTGCCAGGGTTGGGGCCTGGCAAATGATAAAAGGCCTAGGTCCTAAATGGTGCCCTTCAAGATATTTAAATGGGTTTGCGAGGCAGCCTGTCACATCTCGTTGCTGTGATAATTAGATTATGAAAAAGAGAGGGGAGAGAGAAGGCAGCAGATATAACCTGTAGAAGCTCTGCCAGGGGCCTGCAGTGGGTAAATTGGCAGAAGAGGTGACCTCTAAAGGGTCACATTCAATTCGAGCTACAGAGCCAGAGTTAGGAGCATTGACTCACAAAATGTTTGGTGTCTAAAGGGTCCTTTGAGGGAGTCTTATCCAGTTGCTTCCAAACGTCAGTCATTTGGTGTGCTTGTTTTAAAATGTAGGTTCCCAGGCCTTGCCCCTGCAAATGCCATGTCAGTAAACTTAGGTTTGGCCTGCAGGTGGGAGCTGGGGATCTGTATTTCTCCCAGATGATTCTGATAGACACAGTTCCATAGTCACTGACCCCGTTCAACATCAACATTTTGCTGATGGGCAACTGAAATATGGACATTTGCCTGAGATTGAATCATAACAATAGCAGCACCAAGCATTTTACATACGTTGTACTGTCTTCCTGGTAAATCATGCAATGGGGGCTGTATTTCCCAATTTGACAGATACTGAGGTTCTGAGAGGACCAGGGACTTGACCATGGTCACACAGCTAGTAAGTGATCAACATGAGAGGGCATCCGTGCCTCTCAGGATACCTGCTTCCAGAGGGTGAATGGAAGGGCTTCTTCTCATAGTACTTGACGTCAGCACGGTCTGACCCATGCCTAACCCTAACCTCATCTACAACTCTCTCTACCTCAATCATGACACTCCAACACTCTGGCTTTCTTTCAGTTTCTCAAAGAAATATGGAAAGCTCTTCTGATCTCAAGGCCTTTGTACACGTCATTAGGACTACCTAGCTACCTTTCCTTCAGTTCTTTACATGATTATCTTCTTTTTCACCCACGCTACAGGAAGAGTAATATTTGTGTATGGGTGCACACACACATGTACATATGCACACACAAAAACACATGTATAAGTGCACACACATATACAAATACACATATTACATATACAGAGATATACACATATATATGAATATATACATTCACACACACATACAAACATACACATATACACACTCAAATACACACACATATACAAATACACATAAAAACACACAAATATATACACATATATACAAATACACACATACACTTAAACCTCTTTTAGTGACCTCCCAATGCACAGAGGATAACAGCAAGAATCCTTACCAAGACCTGTAAGCCCCACCTCTCTCCAGACTTCCCCCGCACCACACTTTTCCTCACACCTTGGCTTGACAACCATGTGGCCTTTCCATCCTGGAAGCCCTCTCTGAGGCTCCCTGCTAAGCCTTGACACATCTATGACCTTTTGGCTTTGTTTTGTCGTAGGGTCTTGGGTTATTATTTTTACCCCTCTTCTTTGAATTGATTGCTACTCAACTGTGAGCATCGCTTGCTGGGGAAATCTTCCTGATCTCTCTAACTGCATATGCTTCATGGATTTCCAGTGAACCTGTCGTTCACCATCATAGCCTTTGTCATTTCATAGCTTTGATTTTTAAAATTGATTGCCTCTTCCTTCTACTAAAATACAATGTCATATTTTACTCACCATTAAGTCCCAGAAAAGTGCTTGGTGCACAGTAGGTACTCAATGAGTACATTTATATGATTAAATTAATGAGTCACTTAAGAAACACTTAACTATCACCTCTGCAGAAAGGTTTTCCCTGTTTCATAAAGTAGATTTCCCTATTACTAATTATTTGTCTCATTCACAGTAATAATGACAAATTATAATTATTTGGTAAACTTTTAACTTTCCATCTCCCCCCATAGGAATGGAAGTTGCGGAAGGGTCCAGATGATGTCTGCCTTGTTCACTTCTAGAGCAGAGTTTGGCATATATCTGGTGCTTACGTTTACTTGTCGAATGAATTGGTAGGAAGCAGATTCTCCATTCACAATTTTCTCCACTCAGCACACAGCATCCAGCCGGCAGCCTCACTCTGGTAGCATTTGGGCCCACTCACATTATGATATTGGGGATATGATTTCCACTTTCTGGATCTTTATTTTTTCACATAAAGAAAAAAGGGATGAGATCACATGACCTAAAGTGTCTTTCCAGTGTGGACATTCAGAAATTCTGAGTGAGAGTCACTATTTCTTATAATGAACAGATGATATTATAACTTCTCATTACTTCCAAAGGGTGCGTAAAACCCAATTCAGAGGTGGAACTTTATTTTTTAGACTAGTGTTTAGCAGCATTTTTCCTCCTCATAATGCACATGACAAATGAAGTCATGTTCAGAGTCCAATCCCGTGAGGTGACCTGGATTTTTACGTAAAATATACAGGAAGATAAATCATCCCAACTTTTATGATATCCTGGCAAGGAAGAGATAGCACACATATATTTAAGGAGAATTTACATCAGAGCAGGTTAGGAAAAGAACCATTGCATCCTGTGGGCAGGAGGCAGGCAGTCCAGGAGGGAAAGTCCACATCCCAAAGCTGGTGACAATGGTGAGCCATGGCACCCTGAGCCCTGAAGTGCTGGTGCAGGTGCAGTGACTAGAACACAGAGATAGGCTGGGCTGTACTTGCTAGTCAAGGAACACAGCTAACCTGCAGAGATCCTGCAGGGAGAGAGTGGAAAGAATAAACACCTTGATTTGATCGCCTGTCCTCCCTTTCATCCTTTGCTCCCTATTAGCTCTCAATCCATCCTGGAAGTGGAGGGCAAGGGGTCTACTGGTACAATCTACTGTAGGTCAGCACAGGTGAGCTTAGAGCCTGGTGGAAAGGGAGAACGTGCATGGAGTGAGTGGGTGGTGTGGGGGATAGAGAGAAAATTTACAGCACACCACTTTAAGGAGACATCGAAATGCAATCAAGAAGAATTTTATAGAGATAACCTTGAATTGCTCTATTTATAAAGTATATCATTTGCAAACATCAGCATTTTAACGGTTATTAGTCTCAAATTACTTGTGACACATTTCTAAATCATTTGAGGTACATCAAATAATCCTCACCATGTTGTACTGGGAACATCAGAGAGGGAATAGAAATGATCATTTAACTGGAACGTCTATGACCTGCTTTGTTCCCAACAAATAATATTTTGTGAATGTAAAGATGTCGATTTGAAAAGAGTAAAATTATCTAAAAAATAATTCATTTGCAATATCATCTGCATCTATTCTCTTATCTTCTATTATGGGTAACAAGAAACAGGATATATGACATGTATTTACACAATTTGCAATTTGATGAATCCAAGGGTTTTTACCCATCAACCATATAAGCATCTGAGAACAACTGCAATCCTCATATTATCAGGAAAAGCATCATTAACGCAATACATTTTGGTTTGATCCAACCCCCTCCCCCGTCTCTGCTGAATGGACTAGATTAATGGGGCATAGTGTCCAATTACTCACTATACTTCAACTATTTCATTCTTCTATGCTATTCACTGTAGAAGATTGTTCTTCAATGATAGTTTCACCTCTGATTGTGACAGGACCGAGAAGTACTAGGCAAACACTCCTTTCAAGAATTACTATCTATCATATAGATGAGATGTGTGTGTGTGTGTGTGTGTGTGTGATATACACACACACATATATAAAATTTCATTACGTATTACAATTCTATGGACATGTAATAAACCATCTCAATATATGCATTCTATACACATACACATATATACATATGAATTCTACGAATGCATAATGACCAATCCTAAAATTTAGAGGTTTAATTTAGCCAAAATAATTTATTTTCTTAGGATTCTGAAATTGGGGCAAAGCTCAAGGAGGGAGGAACTTATCTGTGGTAGGCAGAATAATGACTTCCCAAAAATGTCCCATTCCAATCCCCAGAAGCTGAGCATATGGTACAGCCTGTTATGCACCATGACGTGAAGATGGGGGATTATCCCAGATTATCTGAGTGGTCCCAATGTAATCACACGAGCCCTCAAAAGCAGAAGAGGAAGACAGAGGGGAGGTGTGAAAGACTCAAAGTATGTGTTGTTGCTACTTTAAAGATGAAGAGGGCCACAGGAAAAGGAACTGAATTCTGCCAACATCTTCCCTGCATGCCCTTGGAAGTGGACCCTTCCCAGAACCTCCAGTAAAGAACTTGGTCAACAATAGATTTTAAGCTTTTGAGACCCCAGGCAGAGAATCTAGCTGAGCTGTGCTGTGCCTTGACTTTTGAATCAGGTGAACTGTGAGATAATAACTATCTTTTTTTTTTTTTTTTTTTTGGCTGCTAAATGTACAGCAATTTATTATGGTAGCAACAGGAAAGTAATGCATGGTCTCTGCTTCCCTGGAATCAGCTGGGGGGGACCGACTAGGGCTGGAAGAGTCAATACCAGGATGGTTTCATCCCATGGCTGGCAAATTGCTGTTGGGAGCCTACCTGGGGCTACCAGCCGGACCTTGGTTGTCTGTTGGGCTTTTCACAACAATGTGACTGGGTTCTGAAAGGGTGTGTTCCAACAACCATCATTCCAACAGAACATACCCCAAAGTAAATGTGCTTATGAAACCTCTATTTGCAAGACTAATGTCACATTGGCCATATCTGGCCACACTTAGGCTCAATATTAGAGCGGTGCACACAAGATGTGGATCCCATAAAGCGTGGCCCATTGTTACCAAAATAACAGTTGACCACAGGCTCCCCTCTGGTCCTGAGTGATTCAGCTCTCTCCCACATACAAAATAGCAATTGCTTTTAGCCCAGAAGTCATCAAAGTCTCATTACCTAATGGCATCAGGCTTAGGCTTATAGTCCAGGGTATTATAACCATTCAAGTCAGGTTCTGATGCTGGTAAGTTTCCTCGAGTACACCTGCTCTCAATCAGAAGTTCTATAAACTGAAGAGAAAAGTTATCTGCAACTCCCCCAACATATCCAATATTAATAGTGAATCAAGGACAGGAAAACTGAAATAGACACTTCAATCAAACAGGAAAAAATGAAAGACACCTGGCAGTCACGTATCCATAGCAACTCTGCAATCCAGCTGGGCACATGGCACGAGTTCCCTGCTTAAAGCCACGTGCTGCTCTCGGGAGGGGTTCTCCATGGCTCTGGGCTCTTCACTCTGGGTCTGTCCTTTGAGTCCTTATTTGTTTTCCATAGGAAATGGTTCCTGTGAACCGCTGATTAGCTTTCTCAACCTGCTTCTTTCTCATAGAACATGGGAGGCTCAGAGGCTTCTTTTCTCATTTTAAAATTCTCTGTTTCTTTTATTCTGGTTTATCTCTTCTATCAATACAAATTTCTTAACTTCTTTGTGGGTTTTCTATGACTCTAACTGGGGTTCACTTCATTAGATAAAAGCCACCCCCCCAAAAAAAATCTCTTAAGTCTCTGGCTACTTTGTGCTTTAAGTACTATTTGAAAATTCCATTAAGATTCTTAGTCTATCTTTTAAAAGCTTCTGTTCATGTCTTTTGCCTACTCTTTTATGGAGTTGTTTGATTTTTTCCTTGCTTTGTCTGTGTTTTTTGTAGATTCTGGGTATCAGCCCTTTATCGGATGTATAGCATGCAAATATTTTCTCCCATTCTGTGGGTTGTCTATTTACTCTATGTGTTGTTTCCTTGGCTGAGCAGAAGGTTTTTAGTTTAATCAAGTCCTATATGTTAATTTTTGTTGTTGCTGTGATTGTCTTTGGCGTCGTCTTCATAAATTCTTTGCCTAGGCCACTATTTAGAAGAGTTTTTCCAACATTTTCTTCTAGAATTCTTACAGTTTCATGTCTTAGGTTTAAGTCTGTTATCCATTGGGAATTAATTTTTGTAAGTGGTGAGAAGTGTGGATCCTGTTTCAGTCTTCTATGTGTGGGTATCCAATTTTCCCAGCACCATTTATTGAATAGGGGTTCTTTTCCCCAGTGTATGTTTTTCTCTGCTTTGCCAAAGCAGATGGATGTATGAGGATGGTTTTATATCTGGGATCTCTGTTCTGATTCATAGGTCTATGTCTTTGTTTTTGTGCCAGTACCCCGCTGTTTTGGTTAAAGTCTCTAATCATCAGGGAAATGCAAACCAAAACCACAATGAGATATCAACTAACCTCAGTGAGAATGGCTTTTATCAAAAAGTCCCAAAACAACAGATGCTGGCATGGATGTGGAGAGATAGGAATACTCATATACTGCTGGTGGGACTGCAAACTAGTACAATCTCTACAGAAAGTACTATGGAGATACATCAAAGAACTAAAAGTAGAACTACCATTTGATCCAGCAATCCCACTATTGGGGATGTACCCAAGGTAAAAAAGTCATTTTATCAAAAAGACACATACACTGGAATGTTTTAGAAGCACAATTCGCAATCGCAATGATGTGGAATCAACCCAAATGCCCATCAATACATGAGTGAACTAACAAAATGTGATATCTGTATACTATGGAGCATTACTCAACCATAAAAATGGTGAACTAATAGCTTTTGTAACAACCTGGATGGAACTAGAGATCATGAATCTAAGAGAAGTATTGCAAGAATGGGAAAACAAACACCACATGTATTCACTATTAATTAGAATTAATCGATTAACACCCATGTGCACATATGGTAGTGAAACTCAACAGAAACCAAGTAGATGGGAGTGGGAAGGAGGGGACTGGTAAATTTACAACTAACACAGTGCGTGCTACCTTGGTGATGGGCTCACTTATAACGTTGACTCAAACTTCGCAAAAGCAAATAATGTAATAAAAATGTTTATACCCCCATAATATTCTGAAATTTAGGGAAAAAAATGTTCTTAGAAGCCCTTTTATCTAGTTGAGAAGTTCTATGAGACATACCTTTAAGATTCTCAGGAGTCTTTTTGCCAAGCTGAGTCTAACAGGCTCCACCCTAGTTTTTTAAAAATTATAACAAAGAGTCTTGTGGTTATTTCCTTGAACTAATCTCGACCCAGAAGCCATGTTTTATAGACAGTTTCCTTGAATTTGATTTTCACCTAGAGGCCATTCCTTACATTTCAAATCTTTTACTGGGAGAGACTAGGGATGAGAACTAATTTTATTTTTAAATGCAGCAATTTCTGGCTCCTTTATGTTCTCTAAATTCTGTTTAAAAACTGAATATTTCCTTATTTATATCACTTAGCTGTACTTTATCACAGGCAGCTAGAAAAAAAATGTCAGTTGGCATTTTGAACATTCTGCCTGGAAATCTCCAGGTCAGATCTACAAGATTATTAGATAATGCTTTTTCTTCCACATTTCCCATGTGACAGTTTCATTACTTTCTCTGCTATCTATAGTGCATAAGTCAGATACCCTTTCATGCAACCTCCAGTTGCAA
Source organism: Mirza zaza (assembly GCA_008750895.1). Classification (NCBI taxonomy): domain Eukaryota; kingdom Metazoa; phylum Chordata; class Mammalia; order Primates; family Cheirogaleidae; genus Mirza; species Mirza zaza. The sequence goes on from VSMD01070446.1 coordinate 47,108, forward strand.
TTTCTTTACTTCCTTTGCAGCCTCCCACTACCAAGTCCTGAAGCAAATGCCAAGTTTGGGATTTTTATAATGTCAGCAACTCATTTCTAATACCCATTTCTATTTTCACTATATATCACTGCATAAAAAACCACCCCAAATATCAGTGGCTCAAAACAAAAATAATCATTTTCTCGTGATTCTGCAATTTTAGCAGGGCTAGTAAAGGTAACTCAGCTCCCCAAACATGGCTCCAGCTGGGAGAGCTCAGAGTGGGCAGGGGATCCATTTCCAGAAGGCTCGCTCATGTGCCGGGAAAGTCAGTGCTGGCTGTTGGGGGAACCTCTGCCAGGGCTGTAAGCCAGGTCTCCAGTTCCCCACATGGCCTCTCCAGGTGGCCAGGTGGAGCATCTCACAACATGGCACCTGGGTTCTGACAGGAAGCATCCCCAAAGCTAGTGTGCCTGGTAAATCTGAGTACCCATGATGCTGACTAATTTGCATGACCAGACGTCAGTCATATGACAAAGCCAAAAGTCAGTGTGAAATGAAACTACAAGAGTTCCTGTGGACAAGCAGAGTGATTCATTGTGTGTGTGTGTGTGTGTGTATGTGTGTGTGTGTGTGTGTGTACATAATCTAGCAAGGAAGTTTAAATTTGGGTACAAATCTTAGAGAAAATAAGGTGAACCCAAAATTGGATGGGGTGCTGCTTCTTGTACCTGAGTCACTTTTATGTAAATGCAAATGACCAAGAATAGCCAAGACAGTCTTGAAGAAGTAGAGCAAACATGGAGGCTTTCCATTCCCAGAATTAAGATTCATATAAAGTTTCATAATTAAGACAGTACAACAAGCAGTGCAAAAAAAAACAAAAAAAACTAATAGAGGAATGGGGTAGAATAAAATTTCTACTAACACACACCTATGCACACACATGACCACACGTTGATGCAATAAATGAATGATTCTGGATCAACTATATACCCATATTTTAAGAATATTGATACTTATTCCTTCTTCGTTGCATACATAAAATTCACTCTGGATAGATTTTTAGATCTGAGTGTAAAAGGCCCACTGTTATAAATTCCAAAAAGTAACATTGGACCATAGAGTAATGTCATGGTGTAGGCAAAGTCTCTTAAACAGGAAAAAACATGCACTAATCATAAAACTTTTTTTAAAAGATAAACTTGTTTAAGATATAATTAAGGATTTCTATTCATCGAAATGCACCATTAGTAGAGTAATTTTATAAGCCACAGGTGGCAGAGGATGATTATCTAACAAAAGACTCATATTCAGAATAAAGTAATCTTTTAAAAGAATAAGAAAAAGAAGGATATTTCAATAGAAAAATGAGTAAGAGATTAAATAAGCACTTTGCAAAAGATTAAATCCAAAAGGCCAGTATGTATATGAAAAAGTGTTCAATCTCTTTATTCAAATGTAAATTTGAACCACAGCAAGATCCCAATGAATGCCCTCCTACCTCAAAGGCTGAAATGTGAATGACTGACAACACTAAAGGCTGTGCGGATTTGTCACCTTAAGGCTCATGCTAAGCTGGTACCAGTGTAAATTGCCACAGCCATTTTGTAAAACTGGTTGACAAAATCTATAAAAACTGAACAAATGAATACTTTATTGCCTCAAAATTTGATTCCTAGGTAATAACTAAGAACTGTAAAAGCATTTGCTTATCAAAGCCATGGGTAAGAATTTTCATAGTAGCACCATTTGTAACAAAACTTGGAAACAACTCAATGTTCATATTTGGTAAAATGGAAAAATGTGGTCTATTCACACAATGTGATAGAAGACAATCAAAAAGAGCTAAACATCACCATTCCTAACAGCATAGACATTATAAATCTCGGAAAGATAATGTTGAGTGGACAAAACCAGACACACTGAGGTACACACCGTATTTTGCACGATCTGGGGCTGTGTATGTATGCACATGTATCTCAAATACAGGAAAAGGTCATCTTTGGGGAGAGAAATCAGGATATATTAATAAGCGTTGGTGGG